>JAPUBX010001995.1:0-16683 GCA_028672205.1 Proteocephalus fallax | reverse complement strand
ATCTTAATTAATTCATAATAATGATTCTAAATAACTTTTACATACTTTAACATAGCTTTGTTTATTCTCGTCTCGATTAAGGGTTTTGTTTTAATATCACCGTGCTGAAACGCGGACTTTTTGGATCGTCGTTCACGCTATCGTGAGCTTTGCTACTCCGTTGGAATTCTCCTTTATAGTTAGGAAAACGGTGAAGCTAATCGAGCAGATGACCGAAAATATCCAGCCAGAGATGGCCGTTACCACTGAACCTCCGAAGACGTCGACGACGAACAGCCGACCGGAATCTTCGCGAGAGGGCTTAGAAGAATCGCAGCTCCGCGAGATGTAGGCGCAGACGATGAGAATGTGGACGCTGATGAAGCAAGTTGTTCAAACGCCTACGAAGTGGATGTGCGCGACAGAAGCCAAGATGGAGCAGCTGCAGACGGACGTGAAGCAGCTTGGCATCGAGATGTTGGCACGAAGGCAGAAGACCGAAGCGATGACGCAGCTTCGCACGAGGATGTTGGCACGAAGACGTGAGCTCGACGGTCGGAACGAGACGAAGACGGACTGGACGTTACCCGAGGCGCTTCTCGCATCGAAGCAGAAGCTGGGGGTGGAGTCCTCTTTCGTAGACCCGGCGAAAGAGCCAGAGTTGTTCCCCAGTATCCCTGCCCCAAACCAACGACCATATTGTTTAAACCCCGTTACTCCCAGTCTTGTTAACGTGAATGAAGTCGCTTTGTCTCCTAATGGGTCTCCTCATCTTTACAGTGGTGACAGCATCGGCGGGATCAAAAGTACCTGTGCCGAGGGATCGACACTCATCCAAAACCTTTCCCAGGAGAATGGTGACTTCGAACTTCCCCGTTTGAGAACGAAGGACAACATCCAGCGCTTTGTCGAAGCGCAGACAAAGGAATCGAGCGTTGGCGAGGAGAAGCCAGCTCCCCAAAACCGCCGCCTTATTGAAACACCGGGTAAAGTTTTGAGGCCAGAACCAACACCGTGTGAGTTTCCCCGTACCCCTATACCTGGTTATCATTTATGTCCTAGACTAACTGATTCTATAAGTATACAAATCGGGACGGTTAAGAAGAAGGCCGCCAAGGCCAGACGAGCCATCGTGCACGCCAAAAACGGACACCGCGTTTTCGCAAGAACGCACGAAAAATCCCGTTATAGGATAGTAACAAGTAGCTACGCCCGATACGTGGAAGAACCGGGTACGAGTCCTGGCCCCCCACCACTTGTGCATCTCAGGGTTCACTTAGGAACATTGGGCCTAGCTGAGGAGAAGGGGGATAGCCGAACCCAACCTATGAATTCATTATAAATGAAACATGAAATAAACTTTTGTCGAATTTTAGTCGTTTTTTTTGGAACCGCCACTTAAATATCGATTTTGTTTTTACCGTAGGCGGACGGGTCTGAACCCTCGTGCGAAATGCGGGGGGGTTCCAGTCGTGTACCCTGCTAACTGTGCGCCATATCGATTTTGTTTTTACGGGTGCACGTCCAGTGCATACCCTGAGGGGGGGTTTCGCCTAAGGGGGAGGTGGTGTCCCAGACAAATAAAGTTCGTAAGTGAATAGAAATTTTATAATTTTTGTGTATACATGTATAACGAATACTTTCCACCACTGCACCAACGAACTCCTAGGTCGAAGCTTCGGCAGATGACGATACCCTCTACGACGAACGCTCCGGAGAAGGCTGATCTGCGAAGGAGAGGAGGGGGGTCTTGTTTGAGGGGAGGGTGGTGTAGAGGATAAATATCTTAATTAATTCATAATAATGATTCTAAATAACTTTTACATACTTTAACATAGCTTTGTTTATTCTCGTCTCGATTAAGGGTTTTGTTTTAATATCACCGTGCTGAAACGCGGACTTTTTGGATCGTCGTTCACGCTATCGTGAGCTTTGCTACTCCGTTGGAATTCTCCTTTATAGTTAGGAAAACGGTGAAGCTAATCGAGCAGATGACCGAAAATATCCAGCCAGAGATGGCCGTTACCACTGAACCTCCGAAGACGTCGACGACGAACAGCCGACCGGAATCTTCGCGAGAGGGCTTAGAAGAATCGCAGCTCCGCGAGATGTAGGCGCAGACGATGAGAATGTGGACGCTGATGAAGCAAGTTGTTCAAACGCCTACGAAGTGGATGTGCGCGACAGAAGCCAAGATGGAGCAGCTGCAGACGGACGTGAAGCAGCTTGGCATCGAGATGTTGGCACGAAGGCAGAAGACCGAAGCGATGACGCAGCTTCGCACGAGGATGTTGGCACGAAGACGTGAGCTCGACGGTCGGAACGAGACGAAGACGGACTGGACGTTACCCGAGGCGCTTCTCGCATCGAAGCAGAAGCTGGGGGTGGAGTCCTCTTTCGTAGACCCGGCGAAAGAGCCAGAGTTGTTCCCCAGTATCCCTGCCCCAAACCAACGACCATATTGTTTAAACCCCGTTACTCCCAGTCTTGTTAACGTGAATGAAGTCGCTTTGTCTCCTAATGGGTCTCCTCATCTTTACAGTGGTGACAGCATCGGCGGGATCAAAAGTACCTGTGCCGAGGGATCGACACTCATCCAAAACCTTTCCCAGGAGAATGGTGACTTCGAACTTCCCCGTTTGAGAACGAAGGACAACATCCAGCGCTTTGTCGAAGCGCAGACAAAGGAATCGAGCGTTGGCGAGGAGAAGCCAGCTCCCCAAAACCGCCGCCTTATTGAAACACCGGGTAAAGTTTTGAGGCCAGAACCAACACCGTGTGAGTTTCCCCGTACCCCTATACCTGGTTATCATTTATGTCCTAGACTAACTGATTCTATAAGTATACAAATCGGGACGGTTAAGAAGAAGGCCGCCAAGGCCAGACGAGCCATCGTGCACGCCAAAAACGGACACCG
Source organism: Proteocephalus fallax (assembly GCA_028672205.1). Classification (NCBI taxonomy): domain Eukaryota; kingdom Metazoa; phylum Platyhelminthes; class Cestoda; order Proteocephalidea; family Proteocephalidae; genus Proteocephalus; species Proteocephalus fallax. The sequence continues at coordinate 13,787 of JAPUBX010001995.1, read as the reverse complement.
CGTTTTCGCAAGAACGCACGAAAAATCCCGTTATAGGATAGTAACAAGTAGCTACGCCCGATACGTGGAAGAACCGGGGACGAGTCCGGGCCCTCCACCACTTGCGCATCGCAGGGTTCACTTAGGAAATTGGGCCTAGCTGAGGAGAAGGGGGATAGCCGAACCCCACCTATAATTCATTATAAATGAAACATTTAATAAACTTTTGTCGAATTTTAGTCGTTTTTTTTGGAACCGCCACTTAAATATCGATTTTGTTTTTACCGTAGGCGGACGGGTCTGAACCCTCGTGCGAAATGCGGGGGGGGTTCCAGTCGTGTACCCTGCTAACTGTGCGCCATATCGATTTTGTTTTTACGGGTGCACGTCCAGTGCATACCCTGAGGGGGGGTTTCGCCTAAGGGGGAGGTGGTGTCCCAGACAAATAAAGTTCGTAAGTGAATAGAAATTTTATAATTTTTGTGTATACATGTATAACGAATACTTTCCACCACTGCACCAACGAACTCCTAGGTCGAAGCTTCGGCAGATGACGATACCCTCTACGACGAACGCTCCGGAGAAGGCTGATCTGCGAAGGAGAGGAGGGGGGTCTTGTTTGAGGGGAGGGTGGTGTAGAGGATAAATATCTTAATTAATTCATAATAATGATTCTAAATAACTTTTACATACTTTAACATAGCTTTGTTTATTCTCGTCTCGATTAAGGGTTTTGTTTTAATATCACCGTGCTGAAACGCGGACTTTTTGGATCGTCGTTCACGCTATCGTGAGCTTTGCTACTCCGTTGGAATTCTCCTTTATAGTTAGGAAAACGGTGAAGCTAATCAAGCAGATGACCGAAAATATCCAGCCAGAGATGGCCGTTACCACTGAACCTCCGAAGACGTCGACGACGAACAGCCGACCGGAATCTTCGCGAGAGGGCTTAGAAGAATCGCAGCTCCGCGAGATGTAGGCGCAGACGATGAGAATGTGGACGCTGATGAAGCAAGTTGTTCAAACGCCTACGAAGTGGATGTGCGCGACAGAAGCCAAGATGGAGCAGCTGCAGACGGACGTGAAGCAGCTTGGCATCGAGATGTTGGCACGAAGGCAGAAGACCGAAGCGATGACGCAGCTTCGCACGAGGATGTTGGCACGAAGACGTGAGCTCGACGGTCGGAACGAGACGAAGACGGACTGGACGTTACCCGAGGCGCTTCTCGCATCGAAGCAGAAGCTGGGGGTGGAGTCCTCTTTCGTAGACCCGGCGAAAGAGCCAGAGTTGTTCCCCAGTATCCCTGCCCCAAACCAACGACCATATTGTTTAAACCCCGTTACTCCCAGTCTTGTTAACGTGAATGAAGTCGCTTTGTCTCCTAATGGGTCTCCTCATCTTTACACCGACGCATTCATGTGGGTAAGCTTATTATTTGTAATTTAGTAGTACTATACCTTTTAAAACATATTGCCCCTTCGTTTTTAGCATCGCCCGAATATAATTCCAATGTATTTCGTTGTATAAATCGTAAGCTAACTAAGCCCATGTATTGTTAAACCTATTTGATAGGAGCCCCAGGAAAATTGTCTGCTATTTACTGAAGTTCATTTCTATTCGCGATTCTGTAAGGCTGCATTGTGTAAGTTGCTATCCTTCCCATGTGGGGTCAAGAGTACACGCTGTTGATTAAACACAGGTAACTCTTTTCATGATTTTAGTGAATGAATGGAGAATATTGCGGGGTCTCTCGTTTCTTGGGATTCCACGATTTGTGTCCAAAGGAACTTTCCGCGCTCCAGACGAGAAGCAATGCAGGTTTCTTGTAATCGACCGATTCAATGGATCCCTAGAAGACGCTCTGAATAATCACGAATTCAGTGCCTCGGTATATCCTGGTGTGGCAATCAAGGCGGTTGGTTTTATTTTGTTTTATTGTCATACAGTCTCGTTATTTCTGCGTTCTTGGTTCACATTCGAAGCCTTTCTCTTTCAGCTAAATGCCTTGGAGTTTATCCACTCTCGTGGCTATGTTCACGCCGACGTAAAAGCGGCCAATCTTCTACGAGGCTCTGGCCTCGAGGTATGTTTTTTCCCCGCCTATTTGAAGCGTGTTTTGTATCCCGGGTGATCAATGATGCAGCTTGTGTGCAATAAATGTGTTGATAGTAATTCATGAGGTCTGTTCCGTTTAGAAATCAGTAATTGTTTCCCACAATTGAGGTACAAAAGGACTCTAATTCAAGACCCCCCCTACTTCATAGCCGACTCCCATGAAACAGCTGGTCATCCTCAGACAGGCGATTGTAACACTCCAAATGAGTTCAACGTCACCTGGACGAGCCACCCAGCGTTCCACAGAGGCTGCGTCGTTCACAGCCGGAGCACTGCAAATGCCCAAGCCGAAGACGCTTGCTTTATGGTTGTATGGCTCTCTCTCCTACTTGAATATAATCAGCTTTGTGGCTACGATTTTCGAGAACATTCTTGCTTGCGGCGTACTCAGCACCGCTGCGTTATTCATATAGCGTGAGGCACATCTGTTCATTGAACAATCGACTTTAGAGTTGATCTGGGCGGTCACCTCGAGAGGATGATCCGGCAGGAGCCATGTTGCTATGTCGAAATATGACGAACGGAGAAGACGGGGTGTATTCGAATGAAAAATCCGTGTCCTTTTATATGCAGAGCACAGAGGCCTCTGCGCATGGGATGACCGAATGGGATGTGACCTTTCTAGGATAACCCGGGCCAATCAGAGGATAGTGGAGAAGTTGAGTGACCAATAACAAAGGGGGGGAGGGATATCGGGGGGCATGAGATGTCGCCCGAACCATTGACGGTTTTTGTTGGGGACGGCAGTCTCCGGGGTACGAGTAGCATTTGGGGGCCTCCAGTTAATTACGGAGAATAGAAAGGAACAGCAGCTGCTTTGCTGAATTGAAATATAGAAATGATTGTGTGAAACCTTTTGTTGGAGACTGTGTCGACACCGGAGCCATCAGACGACGCATGGTAAGTCTCTTTTGTTACGTGCTGTCTACTTTCGCCTGACGACTTTACTACGTGTGATAGTCGTTTTAGATGTCGCCTTGGGTTTTTCTGTATTTATTCGTGTGAAGAAGCAGATATGATCGGAAGTTTGGCTATTTGTTTCTTTATCTTGTGCTGTCCTACTGTTATGTCGAATTGGAGCTCCCAATTGGACAGTAAATAGACGGGAAGTTTCAGGCACAAGCCTACCTGCAAATGGCCATTTGAGATGCGCCCAACAGATACGCAAAAAAGATGACTTTTAGAATGGCATGAAACAATTAGGAATCGTTACAAAAATATGGAAATATGGTGTCCCCCAACACGTGTGCACACCCGCGTGTCTAGGTTTTCGTGATGGGTTGCTAACACGTTACTAACACACCTAGCCACAGTCAATGATGCTTCTTGTTTGGTGATGCGAAAAAGAGATTGGGTGGGTCACCACGGGCACCGGGTTGCATTATTCGAGGGCATTAGTCTCTTGCCGTTGCATGGTCGAGTGAATCCCGCAGAAGACAAGACGCCGGAGGCGTTTTACGGAGAGTTGACCCGAACAGTCTCCTTTATTGACCGGCGTGATGTAGTATTTATCCTGGGGAGATTGGGGGCTCCAAGACCAGTCGGTCAATGGGGGAGTGTGAGGAATGAGTCACTCAATCGATTTGATTGCGACAGAAGGGAGGGGTTAAACGACGTGGTGACCTTTAACCCCCGGAGTGGTTGTCAACACGTCACGGGAATTAATGAAGTGAGGCAATTCAGTTCTCTTGGAAGCCGTTTTGGTTCCCCAACAGTGCCTTTTTCCCGAGAATCTTCACGAAAAACACCCATGAAGACGGTTTATTGTCTAGCAGGAGAGAGACGCTCAATTTTTTTATTCTTTTACAATTCAAGGAAGTCGAACGCGGTCGCCACTTCACGGTGGACTCCAGCGCTGACGTGAACGTCATCCCCCTCTATGTCTGACCTGTTACACCTCGACACCGATTTCGAAGTGACATCAAAACTTGCGGTCAGCGTGCGCTTCGTCTCGACCTCGGACTGGGGCGCATTTTCCATTTCATATTCATCGTGGCTGATGTGTTTCATGCGACCTTAGGTGCGAACTTCCTTTTCACGTTTGACCTATCTGTCAGCGTCTGATTAAAGAAACTCGTTGACGAATCAACGGCAGCGAAAGCCTCTGGATACACTGCAACGACCTGGATCCGCCAACTCACCCACATACCTGTCCCCTCTCTCTACAAAACCCTTCTCGATCAATTTCGCGATCTCCAAAACTTGAACCGAACACGACATAGTCCACCATATTAAGACCGCCATATTTCAGCGTTATCGCCGTCTCGACCCAGTAAAGTGACACATAGCGCAAAAGGAATTCGAACGAATGATGGAGCTTGGAATCGCACGCCCCTCTGACAGCAAGTGATCATCCTCGCTCCACTTGGTTTAGAAGACCACACCCGGGGATTGGCGTCCTTGTGGCGACTATCGATGCCAGAACGCAGTCACAATTCCTGACCGCTATCCTCTGCCGCACATTCACGACTTTGTCTCGTTCCTACAATCCGATCCGATCTGATCCGGGCGTATCGCCAGATACCGATCGCCCCTGACGACATCCCGAACACGGCAATCACAACTCCCTATGGATCATTCGAATTCTTACGGATGCCATTGTGGCTTAGAAATGCTTCCCAAATGTTTCATCAATTCTTCGCGGTTTGGACTTCTGTTGTGCTTATATCGATCACATTCTAATAGCCAGCAAAGACGAAGAACAGCACCTGCGACATTTGGAAGTGGTTCTTCGGCGCCTGGGTGAACACGGGCTCGTGGTGAACCCCGAGGAATACCCGTTTAGCCGAACCGAAGTAAGTTTCCTTGGTAACTTGGTAAATAATCTGGGGGTTCGACCACTGGACGCGAAGGTAAAAGCGGTTGCTGAACACCCGGAGACCAGCACAAATCGTCAGCTTCGACAATTCCTCGGGATGCTGAATTTTTACCGACGTCCCATCGCCAGTTTTGCCGTTTTAACTCACACCAAACGATATCCGCCCACGAACGCACGATCGCCGACTTAACGTTTTGCCTTTGTATTATTAAATCGTTGAACTTCGAATCATTTCTGACTCTTACATGTTGGCGTCGATTATAAAAATAGTTTTGAAGCCTTTTAATCAACCATCCTTCAACACCATCTTCACATAGTTGAGAAAGGATGTGTGAGATATGTTGAAAGCAGAGGAGAAGTCCAAGAAAACTCCCTTGACGGCTTTCGCTCCGTCTGCTTCTCAATCAATTTCAACCAGACAGACTGAGTTGGCGATAGGTCTACACTTAGCACCGTTCCGGGGCAACCATTGGCCGGTATAATACAGGTTGGGACAAGAATGGGTGTAGGTTTCATCGTAGAGTGGCGATCTGTCAGCTGTGTCCACACAATAGTAATATACAAGGCCTTTCACGCCCGACTTTCTTTTTACAAACACCAAAACGCGTTTGTGATTTGTAGCGAGGTGGAAAGGGGCACGAGACCGTACAAATCGCAGTTTTTAATTTATTCAACTCCTGTTGGCCCGTTATAAAACATTGAACATCCATGTTTTGGAATAGCTCGGGGGACAGACGATGTAAGCCGCACTCGTAGACAGTCTCAGCCTACTATTTCGATGGAATTATCTGGATATTGGTGTACGTAAACAGCAAAACATCTAACGACCCATCAAAATAAACAGATAGATGGATTAACTGAGCCTCCTTAACGCGCCAAATAACACAGGGTCTTGGGTGGGTGGTGGGAGTGGGGATTCCAGGAGGTTTAGACGCGTCATCTGATTGGGGCAGGGCTCGTGTAAACTGAGACACAGCAAGGCATTACGCCCGAATTCACCTTTGTAGGTAATCAAGTGTGCTTGGTAATAACGGATGTGTTTTCCATTGGGCTATGAGACTCAGAGACAAACATTTGGTTACTCAGCCAATTTAGTAGCCAGTCTACTTGATGTAATTTTTAGTCGTTTCTTCCGGTAGTTAGATAATATCAATTAACGGCTCATCGAAGGCATTGTCGGGGAACGTTTGCGTTACGTTCCGTGACAATGAGCATTGGACATTCACCTTCAAGGCCGGATCAGAGGTCGCTTCGATGAACGCTTTCTCGAGATGCGCAGCAAGCTCAGCCCGTCTATTAACCTTTGACCATGTCTGTATTATTCCTTATGTTCAATACCTGCGAGACTACCGGCATATCGCAATTTGGTTATTCCTAATTTGTCCCGATTTTTAGTTTCTCAAGAACAGGCGAAGAATGAATTTAAAGAAAGTCTTTGTATGTAGCATTACAATATTATTTTGTATGCTTCCTTTATTGGTCCTCGTGACCTCAATAAAGCGCTTTCTATTATTTTTATGATTAATACGAATAATAATATTCGCTTTATTAGGTCACAAGGACCAAAAGAAGATGCAGAATAAGTTAAGAAGAATAAAAGAAGTAACATCGAGGTAAATTTGCAAGAAAGGCCAATTTAACCAACGAAGTATATAAAGTTTGGCAAACGGGAAATGGCGGCCATTGAAAGGCAGCCCTATCTAAAACGCGCGCCGTTCCAATAATGATTCGAGACTGCTGTCCGCTACACCACCGATGGATGACGCTGTGTATGTACCAACATCCAGGATTTCACCACTCAACGCTTTGATGTATAATCTGTTGACGAATTATAAAAACAAACTTCACGGGGACTTATGCGTTTTGGATTGCAAGAAATGGGTTGACAAAGACAGGACGTTAGTCTGTGTGGGGGTTAAGAATGACAAAAGCTAGTGTGTCGCGATAGTGTTGTGTTGCATATAATAATACAGGCATCCCAACATGTCGATTGGAACTACGACAAAAGCTAGTGTGTCGCGATAGTGTTGTGTTGCATATAATAATACAGGCATCCCAACATGTCGATTGGAACTACGCATAGCGACGGGTAGAACCTATACTGTCTAAAATTAGTCAGCCCTCAACATCGAATGAACAATTGCGCTTCATTTTGTAGAGTGTAAGTTATAAGTACACTACCATTAACACACTTCAAATAACGCTAGTCTTAGATATCATATGCTTAATATCTTGAGGCATTCTAGAACTATCCGCGAAGCTACGGATTTAATTGCTACTTTTGCAATGCCAGTAGAGAATATATACATATATATTGATGTGAGTGATATATATTTCTATGGATAACCGTTTCCTCGAGGTCCTTACATTAAATTCAACAAGTTGAGTCAATATCGACCATTAATCGATCGCACCTCTTCCCATTCCGACATATACAGAATATCTGATTGCATAAATCTGACTGTATGCCAAAGGAAGGCATATTTTCAAGAGATTTGGGATTTTAAAAACCAGACAGCATTTTAAGACTATTTGCATTTTACTTTTTTCCTTCAATTTACACGAATTGCCAAAGACAATTCGACACCGCTTTCGTACAAGCTACTCACGCAGGAATAAAGTAGGGCAGTGTATAGTATTGGATCTCAACAAACATTCCTCTGGTTCTCCTCCTATTCTTCGAGGTGGCGGTTTAATATTTAAGGACAACAGATGCATACAATCATATTTCATAGCAGTTAATGTATTATCTACGCGTATCCCGGTATAGCTTTGGCCGCTGAAATTCGACTTGAAAAATATTTCCCGCATTTGATTGTTTAAGCAGGAGTCTGGGGTTTTCAGTGACATCTTTTTTACCGATAAATAATTTTGAATTATAATCACAATTGAAATATTCGTAAGTACTTATTTGCCAATAAATATTGTATGCTCGAATTGGCCTTGAAAAAGGGGGTTCCAGTTGAGCTACACTTCACCGTAGCGCATCGATCCTCGTGACCTCAATAAAGCCACTACAATCATTGTTATTTATTATTATTTATCTGTACAAAAATACGGAGCAGTATTGACATTTAATTTACTCAAATAGACTACCCAGTTTGTCATTATCGAAATGTAGAATAAACGAAAATGCAATTGTATCAGGTAATTGTTGTGATCGTCTCTGAAATTAGACGATGATAAATATGCCCAGAAAACGTAAGGGTGAGTCGGCAAGAATCACCTTTTCGTTGAAGATGATGATGGTGATGAAACAGGGCGTCATCCGAATGGGAAATTATTTGAAGATTCTGCGTGCTTTGATGCCAAATAAAACTCCACTTAGCTGAACAACCTGCCACGCAGTATCACCACTTCACCACACCCACAGAGACAAGGACATAATTCACTTATTCTATGCCAGGCACACTCTCGTCAATATAATATTTTTCAAACTGTTCCATGGCGTTTTTAGTAACACATTATTGGCAGATGAATAACTTTGTGATGCAACCATTTTTTAATAGTTTAATTTTCTTTTGCCGCGTAGGCTAACCTGTGTTATCCTTGTGTGGGGAAAAATACAATTGAGAATCGCTGCACGCGAAATTCGGCCTTAAAGATCGGTCATGATTATATTCCAAATTTGAGTTTGCCGCTGAAGCGCGCATTCATATGATCGATGAAAATGCATAGTTTTGCATGCAAGATTGACCGGTAATGATTCACGGCCCTGCGACCTAAACAGATACCTATCAAAGGGAAATAGTAATGTCTTTCATTTTTCTAACAACCAGGTTCAAAAATTCTGTTCAAGTGTGTGAGATGTCGGTCAAATTTCGAATTCCAGCAAATACACATCAACATTGGCCGATTTTATAGAAGTAGTAGTTGTTGTTGAGACGATAAAATGAAGATTTCCAACATGCCTTAGACAAGTCGGCAAACAATCTCATTTTCGATTATGATTATGGTCGTGGTATTCGCAAGAAACGGGGCGTACTCCGAGGTAAAAATAACTTCAACAATGTGTGCTCTTCAATTCCAGATCGCTCCACTTTACCACACCCACACCCACGCAGATTCGCCACTTCAATAGTCCCACATAAATTGGCACATGATTCACTGGTTTTGTTTAACACATCTTCGTTTATTCATGCTTTTGCTAACCATCCTTTGTGGACGTCTGGATTTTCAGTTGCTCCTTGTTGGCCGATGAATAATTTTATAGCTATTTTTGTTTACTTAATTTGCAAATTGATAACTTGTCCTGCGTAGGCCGTCTTGTTATCGGAAACCAATTGAGCATCACGAAACGCGAATGCTGGCTTGCACGTACAGGGCGTGTTGAGAGTTTAAAATCTCTTCACAATTGTGTGAGCTGTGATGCCAGATCAATTCCACTTGACCGCACCTTGCCACGTAGCTCATAAGAACTGCTCAACTTCAACTCGGGATTGTGTAGAACCGATAATTTTGAAACAAACCAACAAACTTATTTCTCTTGTGATACCTATCTTCTCCGCTTACACGTTTTCATACAACACCCCTTTTCTCTAGCGGTTTTAAGTGTTGACAGTTATGAAATAACAATTTAAAATTTCCAGAAATTACACCACAAAAGGACATATCGATATCGCACTTTGAATTTAGATAAAAGTGTAGAGTATGGTGTACTTGACGACCCAACTCATCGCTAATCATCGTACTTCTTTAGTGAGATGGTTCTAGAGAAGCAGCAGAAGGAGTTTTACAATTGAGTCAGTTTAACCGCGGCCATCAACCACCTAAGACAATTAACCACACGGGTTAAAAGATTTTCCGAAAAATTGAATTTGTAAATTATGATATAAAGTATATGACGAATTGGTTGGAAAAGATGTTCAATTTATGTGTTTTACGGCGGTCGTACTTTTCTGCATTCGTGTTTTGAGTGTCACGGATCAGAGAGCTCGGTTTTGGTTTATAAACGTTTTTCGATGAACTTTCCAGATGAACGAAGTCGAAAGATATAAGCAGAAAGGTGGCTCCAAGCCGCGGCCGATTAAATTTGTCACAGCGAGATTTCACCTTTTATCGCTGAAATTATTCATAATCGTTTGTTGAGTTCTTCTGCTAAGCCAAATGCAACGAAGCGTTGTTCATGATCCCTTCCTCTTTACCTGTCATTCGTTTAACCGTCGATCCTCGCGTAACTCGTTGTTTTGTTGCAAGGAAGACATATACTTGCATTAGGGGCCTCCAATGACCTTTGACCACGTTGGACAAAACATTAAAGCAACTCAAATTCATCGTGCGGGGTTCTACACGGACACTCTGCACTTTAAGGCCCTCGGAAAATAGAATTCATGTATTTTTCCGAAATGCGGATGTTTTTGCAAGTGAATCTCTTATCTGTGCCCAGATATTGACCGCAAATCGGCTAACCTGAAGGGACATGTCTGTGGCACTGTATGGTGATGTCACACGGCAAACGTTCCTTTGATGTCTACTTACTAAAGGATGTGTGTTTGGTGATCAAAGTACCTTCTAGAAGCATATTGACGCACGGAGAAGTGTTTGGGAAATTCAGGGTACCTCACCGATTGCAAAAACAAGTCCCCCCATCAAGGTACCATCATTAAAAGACGTGTATAGGCTTGAACAGCAACCAACGTTAATGTCCCATTTCTCAATTACAAACAAAAATACTTTTCTCTGCCATCTTTTGGCAGACGGTCCATGTTATCGGCAACAATAGAAACGCCTGAATCCCTTAAGGAGAGATATTCCGAGTAAATTTCCATAATAAAATTCAATGCGCTAAACCCTCCCGAGTATTCACCAAACATAATTTGCGGTACTTGAGAATATCTCGTTTTGTGTGTGAATTCGACGACAGAGCGCCAATTAAATGCCACTATGGTTGGTTTTGAGCATAGGTATTGGTTGAAATGATCATAGAAATTGTATAAATACCCGACATTTCACCGGAATGTAATTTATCAGGATCCGACGATCATGAAGACAATAATATTCGCACAATTGTTCGGTAAGTTGCGAATATTATGGACACCAACTAACCGTGATCTGTTTTTTAGTTATCGTGGCTGTGCACTGTGCGGCAATGTAAGATTATGCCGTTGCTATTATTTTCTAATAACCTTCTTCTTTCAGTGCGGAATTGACATGTAATGACTTAAATACGGAGTGTTCTGCAGAAGGGGCAACAGGTAGCGACATCAACTACGAAAAAGAATTTACCGAAGAAATTGAGGTAACCATATTGCCTGACAAGGCTTCGCCAATGTGTAATTTTCTGCGTCGAAATCACAATTCCGTTTTTCTCTCTTTACCAGAAAATTGATCCGACATGCCCTAAGGTCCCTGCGCGCACTCAGGTCCCCTGTGGCGTAGTAAAGACTGGTAGGTTTTGCATTTATTCGACAGGCATTTTTGGCCTCAAACCAATTTCCTAAAATAACATATTTTATTTTGGACACCAAGCTGCTCTCAAAACGGTTGTCCTTAGCGGCAAATTTGCAGACCTTCCCGCGACGGTTACAGTTACCTTGAAGGGTGATGCGGCTGTTGCTAAGACGGCTAAATTCACCTTCAAAGCCGCAGCAGCGACCACCTCCGGTGCCTCGTCCAATGAACTGCCCTTTGGGCTTTCTCTCGTCGTCCTGATTGGCTCGCTTATCGTCATGTAAGAAGAAGGTGACGAAGAAACCGACGAACGTCCGCATTCCGTCTTTTTATCCACATCGTCGTTTGACCCTTTTGTGACCCTTTAATAAACCTTTCTTCTCGTAAACTGTCTTCTGGGGATTGCTTTTGATTGGTGGGTAAAAACGAATGGCCTTAGTAGATCCCTTTGTGGGACGCGTGCGAGTCTGGCCTTAATCTCAATTTTTGGAACGACACACGTGGGTGCTGATTACAAAACCCCTATATCGCTACTGCCTCTCTGCCTAGTTAGTCAGTTTACTAAAGCGCCAATCGATTGCCAGGACTTTTGTGCTGGGGATTGTGAAATCAGAATGGCCGACTAACCAAGGAAGAGGGCAGTTGCTTTCATCGAAACCCCTTTCCTACATTCCTGAAACCTTCACTAATATCTGCAAATATAAGGGGAAATATTTGTTGCCCTAAGATGCAGAATTTGTTTCCCTGAATGCTTAATAAATTTGTTAGGATGGAGAAGCAGCGCTCTCAATCGCAGCTTGGGCCCCCGACTCAAATAGCCCAACTCAACATTCAAGCGTTGCCATGCTTATTCATTGAGTCTGAACTGTGTTGAGAATTTTGATGGATTAGGTCTTGACACCGGTTGCATTTTCTAGACCACATTTTAGGCGGACTGCTTTGAATACCCGGGGTCTTGCTGTAGGACAATTGGGGTCCTAGTTGTGATATTTACGTTGAGATGATTCCCAGCCATATTTTTTTCAATTGTATAGCTTCGAGAATTCGCAGAATCTCGAAAACGCGGTTCCCGAAGCCTTAATATTTTCTGCTACTCCCCAATCGCGAGAATAAGGAACAAAAACTGTTGCAGCATCACCGATCTCATTCAAGAAGCCGCGAGCTCATCAACTTCCGCCATAAATATTTGCCTGCAAGATTGACTGGTAATGATTCACGGCCCCGAGACAACATCAATTCTGGTTAAGTGGGTTAGATGTCGGTCACAATTTCGAATGCCAACAAATACACATCAACATTGGCCGATGTAGTAGTAGTAGTCGTGGTAGTAGTAGTTGCTGAGACGATGAAATGAAGATTTCCGACCATCCTTCAACACCATCTTCAGATGGTTTAGAAAGGAAGCGTGAGCGTGAGATAGTGTCGAAAGCAGAGGAGAAGGCCAAGAAACGTCCCTTGACGTCTTTAGCTCCGGCATCAAGTGAAGAGTGGATTGTTTGCAAAAACGTAGCCTCGGCGTCCAGAGTGCTTCGATTTGATTTATAAGCGAATTGAAACGGGTCATCGGCAGATTTAAGCGTGTAGTAAAATTTAGAGAGGAGGTGCTTCTCAATCAATTTCAACCAGACAGATGAGTTGGCGATAGGTCTACACTTTACCGGTCAGGGGGAACCATTGGCCGGTATAATACAGGTTGGGACAAGAATGGGTGTAGGTTTCATCGTAGAGTGGCGATCTGTCAGCTGTGTCCCCACAATAGTAATATACAAGGTCTTTCACGCCCGACTTTCTTTTTACAAACACCAAAACGCGTTTGTGATTTGAAGGAGAAAGGGGCACGAGACTGTACAAATCGCAGTTTTTAATTTATTCAACTCCTGTTGGCCCGTTATAAAACATTGAACATCCCTGTTTTGGAATAGCTCGGGGGACAGACGATGTAAGCCGCACTCGTAGACAGTCTCAGCCTACTATTTCGATGGAATTATCTGGATATTGGTGTACGTAAACAGCAAAACATCTAACGACCCATCAAAATAAACAGATAGATGGATTAACTGAGCCTCCTTAACGCGCCAAATAACACAGGGTCTTGGGTGGGTGGTGGGAGTGGGGATTCCAGGAGGTTTAGACGCGTCATCTGATTGGGGCAGGGCTCGTGTAAACTGAGACACAGCAAGGCATTACGCCCGAATTCACCTTTGTAGGTAATCAAGTGTGCTTGGTTATAACGGATGTGTTTTCCATTGGGCTATGAGACTCAGAGACAAACATTTGGTTACTCAGCCAATTTAGTAGCAAGTCTACTTGATGTAATTTTTAGTCGTTTCTTCCGGTAGTTAGATAATATCAATTAACGGCTCATCGAAGGCATTGTCGGGGAACGTTTGCGTTACGCTTCGAGACGATGAGTATTGGACATTCACCTTCAAGGCCGGATCAGAGGTCGCTTCGATGAACGCTTTCTCGAGATGCGCAGCCAGC
>JAPUBX010001992.1:0-17866 GCA_028672205.1 Proteocephalus fallax | reverse complement strand
GGAGGGTTTAGCGCATTGAATTTTATTATGGAAATTTACTCGGAATATCTCTCCTTAAGGGATTCAGGCGTTTCTATTGTTGCCGATAACATGGACCGTCTGCCAAAAGATGGCAGATAAAAGTATTTGTGTTTGTAATTGAGAAATGGGACATTAACGTTGGTTGCTGTTCAAGCCTATATACGTCTTTTAATGATGGTACCTTGATGGGGGGACTTGTTTTTGCAATCGGTGAGGTACCCTGAATTTCCCAAACACTTCTCCGTGCGTCAATATGCTTCTAGAAGGTACTTTGATCACCAAACACACATCCTTTAGTAAGTAGACATCAAAGGAACGTTCGCCGTGTGACATCACCATACAGTGCCACAGACATGTCCCTTCAGGTTAGCCGATTTGCGGTCAATATCTGGGCACAGATAAGAGATTCACTTGCAAAAACATCTGCATTTCGAAAAATAATAATGAATTCTATTTTCCGAGGGCCTTAAAGTGCAGAGTGTCCGTGTAGAACCCCGCACGATGAATTTGAGTTGCTTTAATGTTTTGTCGAACGTGTGATCAAAGGTTATTGGAGGCCCCTAATGCAAGTATATGTCTTCCTTGCAACAAAACAACGAGTTACGCGGGGATCGACGGTTAAACGAGTGACAGGTGAAAAGGAAGGGATCATGAACAACGCTTCGTTGCATTTGGCTTAGCAGAAGAACTCAACAAACGATTATTAACAATTTCAGCGATAATAGGTGAAATCTCGCTGTGACAAATTTAATCGGCCGCGGCTTGGAGCCACCCATCGATTGGTTCCTGCTTATCGGGGCATATTTTTCGAGTTCGTTCATCTGGAAAGTTCATCGAAAAACGTTTATAAACAAAAACCGAGTTTCCCTGATCCGTGACACTCAAAACACGAATGCAGAAACGTACGATCGCCGTAAAACACATAAATTGAACATCTTTTCCAACCAATTAGTCATATACTTTATATCATAATTTGCAAATTCAATTTTTAGGAAAATCGTTTAACCGTGTGGTTAATTGCCTTAGGCGGTTGATGGCCGCGATTTAACTGACTCAATTGTAAAAGTCCTTCTACTGCTTCTCTAGAACCATCTCACTAAAGAAGTACGATGATTATCGATGAGTTGGGTCGTCAAGTACACCATACTCTACACTTTTATCAAAATTCAAAGTGCGATATCGATATGTCCTTTTGTGGTGTAATTTCTGGAAATTTTAAATTGTTATTTCATAACTGTCAACACTTAAAACCGCTAGAGAAAAGGGGTGTTGTATGAAAACGTGTAAGCGGAGAAGATAGGTATCACAAGAGAAAGAGTTTCTTGGTTTGTTTCAAAAGTATCGGTTCTACACAATCCCGAGTTGCAGTGGAGCAGTTCTTATGAGCTACGTGGCAAGGTGCGGTCAAGTGGAATTGATCTGGCATCAAAGCTCACACAATTGTGAAGAGATTTTAAACTCTGAACACGCCCCGTACGTGCAAGCCAGCATTCGCGTTTCGTGATGCTCAATTGGTTTCCGATAACAAGACGGCCTACGCAGGACAAGTTATCAATTTGCAAATTAAGTAAACAAAAATAGTTATAAAATTATTCATCGGCCAACAAGGAGCAACTGAAAATCCCGACTTCCCCTAAGGATGAATAGCAAAAGCATGAATAAACTAGGATGTGTTAAACAAAACCAGTAAATTGTGTGCCCACCTATGTGGGACTATTGAAGTGGCGAATCTGCGTGGGTGTGGGTGTGGTAAAGTGGAGTGATCTGGAATTGAAGAGCACACATTGTTGAAGTTATTTTCACCTCGGAGTACGCCCCGTTTCTTGCGAATACCACGACCATAATCATAAACGAAAATGGGATTGTTTGCCGACTTGTCTAAGGCATGTTGGAAATCTTCATTTTATCGTCTCAACAACAAGTACTACTTCTACAAAATCGGCCAATGTTGATGTGTATTTGCTGGAATTCGGAATTTGACCGACATGTCACACACTTGAACAGAATTTGTGAACCTGGTTGTTAGAAAAATGAACGACATCACCATTTTCCTGTGATAGGTATCCGTTTAGGTCGCAGGGCCGTGAATCATTACCGGAACGGAACGAATCACATTAATTACCGTGTATTTATCATCGTCTAGGACACTGCCGCCAGTGTATAATCCAGCATCGATTGATAGTGTATTTGGTCAATTCCCCATTCATAATCAATCATTGAGAGCATTAAGTTGTACAAAACTATGCATTTTATCGATCATATGAATGCGCGCTTCAGCGGCACAGTCAAATTTGGAATATAATCATGACCGATCTTTAAGGCCGAATTTCGCGTGCAGCGATTCTCAATTGTATTTTTCCCCACACACGGATAACACAGTTAGCCTACGCGGCAAAAGAAAATAGAAACTAGCAAAAAATGGTTGCATCACAAAGTTATTCATCTGCCAATAATGTGTTACTGAAAACGCCATGGAACAGTTTGAAAAAAATTATATTAACGAGAGTGTGCCTGGCATAGAATAAGTGAATTATGTCCTTGTCTCTGTGGGTGTGGTGAAGTGGTGATACTGCGTGGCAGGTTGTTCAGCTAAGTGGAGTTTTTATTTGGCATCAAAGCACGCAGAATCTTCTCATAATTTTCACTCGGATGACGCCCTGTTTCTGCTTTCATCTCACCTATCATCTTCAACGAAAAGTTGATTCTTGCCGACTCACCCTTACGTTTTGTGGGCATATTTATCATCGTCTAATTTCAGAGACGATCATAAAAATTATGTGATATAATTGCATTTGCGTTTATTCTATATTTCGCCGCGATATGGACGAACAAATGTCCTTCCCTTCAAAAATAAAGGAAATCTCCATTTCCCTAGAAAAATCGAAGCCCGGTTTTGATACGGTGTCCTGTAAAAACGCATTTCAATAATGACAATCCCGTCGACAAACTGAGTAGTCCATTTGAGTAAAATAAATGTAAATACTGCTCCGTGTTTTTGTACAGATAAAGCGATCGATGCGCTACGGTGAAGTGTAGCTCAACTGGAACCCCCTTTTCAAGGCCAATTCGAGCTTACGATATTTATTGGCAAATAAGTACTTACGAATATTTCAATTGTGATTATAATTCAAAATTATTTATCGGTCAAAAAGATGCCACTGAAAACTCCACACTCCTGCTTAAACAATCAAATGCGGGAAATATGTTTCAAAGTCGAATTTCAGAGGCCACAGCTATACCGGGATACGCGTAGATAATACATTAACTGCTATGAAATATGATTGTATGCATCTGTTGTCCTTAAATATTTAACCGCCACCTCGAAGAGTAGGAGGAGAACTAGAGGAATGTTTGTTGAGATCCAATTCCTATACACTGCCCTACTTTATTCCTGCGTGAGTAGCGTGTACGAAAGCGGTGTCGAATTGTCTTTGGCAATTCGTGCAAATTGAAGGAAAATAGTAAAATGCAAATAGTCTTAAAATGCTGTTTGGTTTTAAAAATCCCAAATTTCACGAAAATATGCATTCGTTTGGCATACAGTAAGATTTAACCAATAGAAGTGTTCAGATATTCTGTATGTGTCGGAATGGGAAGAGGTGCGATCGATTAATGGTCGATATTGACTCAACTTGTTGAATTTGATGTAAGGACCTCGAGGAAACGGTTATCCATAGAAATATATATCACTCACATCAATATATATGTATATATTCGCTACTGGCATTGCAAAAGTAGCAATTAAATCCGTAGCTTCGCGGATAGTTCTAGAATGCCTCAAAATATTAAGCATACGATATCTAAGATAAGCATTATTTGAAGTGTGTTCATTGTGGTGTACTTATAACTTACACTCTACAAAATGAAGCGTAATTGTTCATTCGATGTTGAGGGCTGAATACCTTTAGACAGTATAGGTTCTACCCGTCGCTATGCGTTGTTCAAATCGACATGTTGAGATGCCTGTATTATTCGTATTAGTATTAATCATAAAAATAATAGAAACCGCTTTATTGAGGTCACGAGGACCAATAAAGGAAACATACAAAATAATATTGTAATGCTACACACAAAGACTTTCTTTAAATTCATTCTTCGCCGGTTCTTGAGAAACTAAAAATCGGGAAAAATTAGGAATAACCGAATTGTCGAAATGCCGGTAGTCTCGATGGCATTGAACGTTATTGCCTGCGTTCATAAAAAAAATATAAAATTTGAGGAATCATAAAGACATGGAGAACCAGAGGAAAGTTTGTTCTAAACACGTAAAAATAAAAAAAACGTCGAATTGTACTAAACACGAGGAATGGTGTATCTTCGCGAACGCTATCGTCATCATCGTCAACCTCTGACAAGACGACAAGTAAGCAAACGAAGGCATCTAGAAAAAGCGTTCGTCGAAGCGACCTCTGATCCGGCCTTGAAGGTGAATGTCCAATAATCATTGTCACGGAACGTAACGCAAACGTTCCCCGACAATGCCTTCGATGAGCCGTTAATTGATATTATCTAACTACCGGAAAAAACGACGAAAAATCACATCAAGTAGACCGGCTACTAAATTGGCTGAGTAACATCCGTTATAACCACAGCGTCCAAGCCCCGTTGATTGCCTACAAAGGTGAATTTGGGCGTAATGCTCGATTCATATTACAGTTCAAGCCGGTCCCTGCATATGCCTTGTGCTGTGTCTCAGTTTACACGAGCCCTGCCCCAATCAGATGACGCGTCTAAACCTCCTGGAATCCCCACTCCCACCACCCACCCAAGACCCTGTGTTATTTGGCGCGTTAAGGAGGCTCAGTTAATCCATCTATCTGTTTATTTTGATGGGTCGTTAGATGTATTGCTGTATCACGTACACCAATATCCAGATAATTCCATCGAAATAGGAGGCTGAGACTGTCTACGAGTGCGGCTTACATCGTCTGTCCCCCGAGCTATTCCAAAACAGGGATGTTCAATGTTTTATAACGGGCCAACAGGAGTTGAATAAATTAAAAACTGCGATTTGTACAGTCTCGTGTCTCTCTTCCCCGCTACAAATCACAAACGCGTTTTGGTGTTTGTAAAAAGAAAGTCGGGCGTGAAAGACCTTGTATATTACTATTGTGGGGACACAGCTGACAGATCGCCACTCTACGATGAAACCTACACCCATTCTTGTCCCAACCTGTGTTATACCGACCAATGGTTGCCCCAGACCGGTGAAGTGTAGACCTATCGCCAACTCATCTGTCTGGTTGAAAGTGATTGAGAAGCGCCTCCTCTCTAAATTTAAATTTTTTAAAATAATCTCGTTTTCTAGTGGTCTGCCTATTCTCTCTATTCAAGAAATCATCGTTCAACGCCACTTCAATAATTGTTCACTAATCGCTGCTCGTATTTCAAGTGACCCCTCCCATCCCCTCTATCCCAGTTTATCTGAATGTAAATCTCTTCGACCAATGCGTAGACTATACCGCTCAATACCAACAAGAACAGCGGCATATCGAAATTCGGTCATTCCCAATTTGTCCCGATTTTTAGTATCACCAGAGCAGGTGAAACAGGAACTAAAAGACAATTTTCACATCTAATACTTGACATATTGGCTATTTTTACTGCTGAAAGTTTGGTCCTTGTGACCTCAATAAAGCCACTACAATTATTATTATTATTATTATTATTATTATTATAAGTTGCCATTTACATTGGTGTTGCATTGTGCATGAAAGCATTTCATCAATCCGCAATCACCGTTTTCGTCAAGACGTACGCGAGGTCACCTGTAAGGCACAACGTCTTGGCACCTAATTAGTTGCCTTTCACCCATACCCATGCCATGACCTTGAGGCGTACGAAAGAAGCCTACTTTTTCAATCTAATGCATCGCTACAAATCACAAACGCGTTTCTGTGTTTGTAAAAAGAAAGTCGGGCGTGAACAAGCCTTGTATAGATATTATTTCAATCATTATCATCAACAGATAAAATCTTCACCCATTCTTGCCCAACCCTGTATTATACCGGCCAATGGTTGCCCCAGACCGGTGAAGTGTAGACCTATCGCCAACTCATCTGTCTGGTTTAAATTGATTGAGAAGCACCTCCTCTCTAAATTGTACTACACGCTTAAATCTGCCGATGACCGGCGTTAAGGGGAACTTTCTTGGACTTCTCCTCTGCTTTCGACACTATCTCACGCTCACGCATCCTTTCTAAACCATCTGAAGATGGTGTTGAAGGATGGTTGATTAATTGGCTTCAAGACTATTTTTCTAATCGTCGTCAACATGTAAGAGTCGGAACGCAAGCTGTCGTGATTCGAAGTTGAACGATAACTTAACAACCACTAAGCCAAAGTATAACCAAGATTGTTTTCTTTATTTAATAATACAAAGGCACAACGTTAAGTCGGCGATCGTGCGTTCGTGGGCGGATATCGGTTGGTGTGAGTTAAAACGGCAAAACTGGCGATGAGACGTCGGTAAAAATTCAGCATCCCGAGGAATTGTCGAAGCTGACGATTTGTGCTGGTCTCCGGGTGTTCTGCAACCGCTGTTACCTTCGCGTCCAGTGGTCGAACCGCCAGATCATTTACCAAGTGACCCAGGAAACTTACTTCGGTTCGGCTAAACTGGCATTTCTCTGGGTTCACCACAGCCGTGTTCACCAGGCGCCGAAGAACCACTTCCAAATGTCGCAGGTGCTCTTCTTCGTCTTTGCTGGCTATTAGAATGTCATCGATATAAGCACAACAGAAGTCCAAACCGCGAAGAATAGATGAAACTGGAAGCGTTTCTAAGCCCACAACGGCATCCGTAAGAATTCGAATGATCCCAAGGGAGTGGTGATTGCCGTTTTCGGGATGTCGTCAGGGGCGATCGGTATCTGGCGATACTTTCGGATCAGATCTATTGTAGAGAATATCTTCTTTCCATGTAGGAACGAGACAAAGTCGTGAATGTGCGGCAGAGGATAGCGGTCAGGAATTGTGACTGCGTTCTGGCATCGATAGTCGCCACAAGGACGCCAATCCCCGAGTGTGGTCTTCTAAACCAAGTGGAGCGAGGATGATCACTTAAGATTTTTTGGCTTCTGCTTCTTACTGTCCTCTGGATAGTGGTATCCAATTGGGAGCTAAAATTCGACACAACAGTAGGAAAGAACAAGATACAGAAACAAATAGCCAAACTTCCGGTCATATCTGCTTCTTCACACGAATAAATACAAAAAACCCAAGGCAACATCTAAAACTACGATTACACGTAGTAAGGACGTCAGGCGAAAGTAGACACACGTGACAAAAGAGACTTACCATGGTTGTGAATTGCCCCATGCGTCGTCTGATAGCTCCGGTGTCGACACAGTCTAAAACAAAAGGTTTCACACAATCATTTCGAACTTTCATTTCAATTCAACCTGCACAGCAGCTGCTGTCCTTTCTATTGTCCGTGATTAACTGAGGCCCCCAAATGCTACTCGTACCCCGGAGACTGCCGCCCACATCAACAACTGGCAATGGTTCGGGCGACATCTCATGCCCGCCAGATATCCCTCCCCCCTTTGTTATTGGTCACTCAACTTCTCCACTATCTTCTGATTGGCACGGGTAATCCTAGAAAGGTCAAATCCCATGCGCTGGCAACCCATAGAGTCCGCTGTACTCTGCATATAAAAGGACACGGATTTGAATGACACTTTACAGGTGGACCTCCCGTGGACATGGAGTGCAATCGGATCCGATCTCCGCGTGGGGGCAGTCACAGTTAGTGACATTCATAAAGCCGGATCATCCTCTCGAGGTGACCGCCGAGATCAACTCTAAAGTCGATCGTTCAATTAACAGAGGTGCCTCACGCTATATCAATAACGCGGTGGTGCTGAGTACGCCGCAAGCAAGAATGTTCACGAAAATCGTAGCACCCCAAAGCTAATTATCTTCAAGTAGGAGAGAGAGAGCCATACAACCATAAAGCAAGCAACACAACACGACACAAAACGAACCTTTATGAGCGTCACGGGAGCAAAACTCCAGAGTACCGTTATCCACCAGCTTTGGGTTGGCTTTCTCGGGCTTGATTTTCCCATTCAGAGTGTACGGTGACACCAGGCCAAAGTCCGCTAAATAAAACTAGAAAAACACGAATTAGAGTCCTTTTGTACCGCAATTGTGGGAAACAATTACTGATTTCTAAACGGAACAGACCTCATGAATTACTATCAACACATTTATGGCACACACAAGCCGCATCATTGATCACCCGGGATACAAAACACGCACAAAATAGGCGGGGAAAAAACATACCTCGAGGCCAGAGCCTCGTAGAAGATTGGCCGCTTTTACGTCGGCGTGAACATAGCCACGAGAGTGGATAAACTCCAAGGCATTTAGCTGAAAGAGAAAGGCTCCGAATGAGAATATTGCCACAAATGAAGGCAGAGAACAAATAATGTAGCGTATAATGCAAAAATGTCCGAAAGCAGTTTTTTAATCTAAACCATGTCAAAAGAACGCATAAATTAAAACCAAGAACGCAGTAATAACGAGACTCTACGACAATAAAAGAAAATAAAACCAACCGTCTTGATTTGCCACACGAGGATATACCGAGGCACCGAATTCGTGATTATTCAGAGCGTCTTCTAGGGATCCATTGAATCGGTCGATTACAAGAAACCTTCATTGCTTCTCGTCTGGAGCGCGGAAAGTTCCTTTGGACACAAATCGTGGAATCCCAAGAAACGAGAGACCCCGCAATATTCTCCATTAATTCACTAAAATCATGAAAAGAGTTACCTGTGTTTAATCAACAGCGTGTACTCTTGACCCCACATGGTTAGGATAGCAACTTACACAATGAGGCCTTACCGAATCGCGAATGGAAATAGACTTCAGTAAATAGCGGACCATTTTCCTGGGGCTCCTATCAAATAGGTTTAACAATACAAGGGCTTAGACAGCTTACGATTTTTACAACGAAAGACATATTGGAATTATTTTTGGGCGATGCTAAAAACGAAGGGGCAATATGTTTAAAAAGGTATAGTAATACTAAATTACAAATAATAATCTTACCCGCATAAATGCCTCTGTAGAGTATAAACACTTTAATTAATAATGAATAAGGTTCTTAAAAACCTTTTACGTAATATAATATAGCTTTGGTAATTCTCGTCTCGATTAAGGGTTTTGTTTAAACGAGTCAATAGTGTGGGTTATAATGGGGGACTGTTCTGGAAGGGCATCGGCACGCGGTTGGTCTCTCTTGTTGTATATTTCCATTTAGGTGCGTAAAAACCGGATGGATACGAATATCGTGAGACAACGAACCAGAATTGTATCCACAGCGAAGACGACGACGGAAGGTCGACCTGAATCTTCGCTCGAGGACATCATAGAAATGATGAAAACGTGGCTGACGGAGTGGAAGCGTTTTCCCACGGAAGCGTTGGCAAGAAGGCAGAAGACCGAAGCGACGAAGCCGCTTCGCACGAGGATGTTGGCACGAAGACGTGAGCTCGACGGTCGGAACGAGACGAAGACGGACTGGACGTTACCCGAGGCGCTTCTCGCATCGAAGCAGAAGCTGGGGGTCGAGTCGTCTTTCGTAAACCCGGCAAAAGAGCCAGAGTTGTTCCCCAGTATCCCTGCCCCAAACCAACGACCATATTGTTTAAACCCCGTTACTCCCAGTCTTGTTAACGTGAATGAAGTCCTTCTATCTCCTACTGAGTGTCCTTTCCTTCACAGCCTCCGATGCCAGATTGCAGGTCCAAGAATCCAGAACATGAACTGGTTTGCATCGATTAACTCGAAACCTGCATCGATTGGCTTTGCAATTTCATAAGCCCATTTGGTAGCTATTTGGGGAACCAGAACTTTAAACAATCAAAAAAACATAGACATATTTTGAACACAATAACATGCGAATAGAAAACACAAATAATTGTAATACCTTCAGCGGCAGAAGAGCAGAGATTGTACACACTAGATTGAAAAACGCGCTCTTTTTGAAGGCGTAAATAGACTAAACCGTTATCGCAATCGGACTTTTACTACTAATGTTGTGAGTAATGAACTAGAGCTATTCGGCATTTTATGTTAGAGCATGTGAATTTTGCAGTAGAAGGAATAATTTTACATGTTTGTGAAAGACCTTGTATATTTCTATTGTGGGGACACAGCTGACAGATGGCCCCTTCGACAGATCGCCACTACGATGAAACCTACACCCATTCTTGTCCCGGACCGGTGAAGTGTAGACCTATCGCCAACTAATCTGTCTGGTTGAAAGTGATTGAGAAGCACCTCCTCTCTAAATTTGATGGCAGGCTTAAAACTGCCGATGACCCGTTTCAGTTTGCTTATAAATCGAAGCACTCTGGACGCCGTGGCTACGTTTTCGCAAACCATCCACTCTTCACTTGATGCCGGAGCGAAAGACGTCAACGGACTTTTCTTGGACTTCTCCTCTGCTTTAAACATTATCTCACGCTCACGCATCCTTTCTAAACTACGTGAAGATGGTGTTGAAGGATGGTTGATTAATTGGCTTCAAAACTATTTTTCTAATCGTCGTCAACATATAAGAGTCGGAACGCAAGCTGTCGTGATTCGAAGTTCAAAGATAACTTAAACACCACCAAGATTGCGAATTGGAACAGTATTGAAAAAGGGTTCCTCGACGAAAGCATTCTTGAGTCGATCAATTGAAACCGTTTCATGGCGTCCATTCATTGATATTTTAAACGTTTTATCCGAACGAGAAAGTACGGGAAAACGACCATCATATGGTGGTTAAAGAAGACGACGGACTCGATCACAACGGAGAAAAACGTGGGTGGTAGCTATTTGGGGAACCAAAACTTTTAACAATCCAAAAAAACAGACATATTTTGAACACAATAACATGCGAATAGAAAACACAAATAATTGTAATACCTTCACCTGTCTTGTAAAACCACAGGAAAACGGGGGTGTTACACTATCTTGCCCACGTCGGAGTTTGGATTGTACACACTAGATTGAAGGTCTAAATCGACGAAACCGTTAACGCAATCGGACTATTACTATAGATGTTGTGAGTAATGAACTGGAGATATTCGGCATTTTATGTTGGAACATGTGGATTTTGCAGTTGAACGAAGAATTTTACACGTTTGCTGCAAGTTTCTGGCAATTCTTTATTGCGGGTTTATTTACGACCCAGAAAATCGGAGGCAAAAAAATTATTTGCAATTGAGAGGATGGCAGAGCTACTTTCTCTCCGAAACCAGAACATCCACATCACGTGCCACTTCGTATTCTCAAAGCTACCACAAATATATTTTGCAAACATGCCTGTACCAGCTGATATGATTGGGCAAGGCATCAACAAGGAAGCAATAAATGTATGCGATTATATATTAGAGGTCAGCTAAAACTAGGCCAAACCAATCCCCGAAAGCTGTCAATAGTTGTGGTTGGAAGGATTGTTAGCACAACCTCAATAAACAATCGTGTGAAGTGATGTTAACCTCGGAAAACGCCCGCTTGTTGTGTTCAGGGACACAATTGTTTTCCGTAGAAACTATGAAATGCTGGTAATACGTTTACAGTCTCATTTCAGAGGCCGCAGCTTTAAGGGGATACGCGTAGATAATCCAAGAACTGCTATGAAATATGAGCGTATGCATCTGTTGTTCTTCAATATTTAACAGCAACCTCTTAGGGTAGAGAAGGTGGACAAAACAACATTTCTTATTCCCTAGAAAGAATTTAGCTGAGATGCCATTGGGCGGAAGCACAACCGTGCCCGGTTTGAAAATCTCAAGGTCGGCAGAAGTACTGCCTTTGTGACGACCTTCTCGTCAGTGTTTTCTAAAGCAGAGCCCTGTCTAGTTAACATATTGATACCACAGACGAAGGAATGAGTCGTAACGTGGAAATAGGTATAATGTGGATACGTATAGAGGACACGGTTATCGTAATATGTATGTATGACAATGGAGAAGAAGAACCGATAAATAAGTTCAGAAGGGCGAAGGAGAACGTTGAGTTGGTTCTGGGATTTCTGGACGAAGATCCGCAACTCGCACGCTGTGGGGTGTATAGCGTCGTGGACGTAAACCGGTGTGTTCCAAAGTGCGCGCCCCTCCTATAAGGTAAAGATAGCATAGTAAAACAAGGGGTGTTACATTACCCCCCTCCAGGGGGAGCACTGTCCTCAGTGCTCGTGGTAGGGACTATCTCCTCGTGATCGACCGGCGGAATTTCGGATTCCGGCAAGAATGGGATTGTGTCGGTATCCTCTGTAGCTAGATGTCCTCTGAAGGGGGTCAAGTTATTATGGTGGACAGTCACAAGGGGGGAATTGGGATGTTCGGAGGCTTGGTCTTCTGTCGATCGTAGGCCCGTCCGAGGTGTAAACGAGCCAAGTTGTGGGTATTGCGTAGGTCTTCCTGCAGTTTAAGAATAGCATCTGGTGGCTTAAACTGAGGGCGGGCGGGAGCCGTGTTGAACATGTCGGCTGGGATTCTCATTTCGCGACCGGTAACCATCTTAAAGGGGGAGAATCCGGTGGATGAATGAATGGTGGACCGGTATGCTAGAAGGCTGCGACCTAGGTGAACGTCCCAATCGTGTGGGTGGTTCTTCAGGACGAAACTCTTGAGGAAGTCGAGTAGTGTCCTATTGGTCCTTTCCACTTGGCCGTTGCCTTGGGGGTGTCCGGGGGTGGTGCGCGTCTTGTGGGCGCCTAGCAAGGTGCAGAAATGGCTGAAAACTGCGCTCTCGAAGTTGGATCCTTGGTCGCTGTGGATACTGTCAGGGACACCGTGTTGTGAGACCCAACGGTTCAAAAATGTGAAAGCGACCGTCTCCGCTTCTTGATTCGGGAGTGCTTCTGCTTCAGCCGCTTTGGTAAAGTAGTCTACCATGACGAGGATGTACCGGTTGCCGCGCTCTGTCAGCGGAAGTGGGCCGATGACGTCGATACCAATGCGTTCTCCTGGGGATCCGACAGGCATTGATTGGAGCGGAGCGATGGGGTTGGTATTGGGGCCCTTGAAACTGGCACACGGGGTACAGGTCCTGCAGAACGTGCTCACGGCGTCTCGGATATTTGGCCACCAGTATCGTTGTGTGATTGCGGTTTCCATCTTGCGTTCTCCTGGATGGCCGAGTTGCTCGTGGACGTCAAAGATTACTTGGTTGACTAGGGAGCCAGGGACAACTACGCGTTCAGATTGGGATCGATCTTGTTGGTAGATGAGGACGTCGTTCTGAATCGACAGACGGGGCCATTCGTGCCAGAGGCGTTTTGCGGAGGGGCTTGCGAGGCTCATCTCAGATGCTGAAGGTTTCCGGCTGTTCCGTAGGACGCGGTCATAGATGATCGCGGTGTCAGGGTCGCTGCTCTGGGTTGATGACCATTGGTACCGCGTAGGTTCGCTTAAAAACACCGCGCAGACGGCCTCGGGCGTGTCGGGCATGCGTGAGAGTGCGTCCGCGTTTGAGTGTGTCTTTCCGGAGCGGTACTGGATTTCAAAATCGAACTGCTGGAGCTCCTCGTACCATCTGGCTACGGATCTGTCAGTGTCCTTCATTGTTGTCAGCCACGTAAGTGCGCGATGGTCGGTCCTGATGACAAACTTACGGAAGAGTAAATAGGGGCGGAAGTGTTTTGTGAACGAGAATATAGCGAAAAGTTCCCGGGTTGTCGCACTTTTCTGTCGCATTTGGCGGCCCAGTTTCTTACTGGCGTATGCAATAACTCGCTCGTACCCGTTGGGGTCAACCTGTGATAGTACCGCTCCGATTGCGGTGTCGCTTGCATCTGTGTCGAGGATGAAGGGTTGGGCGTCAGCGTCAAAGTTGGGCAAGGTAAGAATGGGAGCTTCGCAGAGAGCCATCTTTAGCTTGGCGAAGGCGTCGTCATGTTCGGGGGCCCAAGGGAATGCCTTCTTGGCCTCTTTTTCAGTCAGTTTGTGGAGAGGGGCGGCGATCCTCGCGTACCCTTTAATGAACTTCCTATAGTAGTTGGTTAGGCCGAGGAAGCTTCGCACGTCCGTTTGGTTTTGGGGGCGTGGCCAGTTCTTGACGTCTTCGACGCGATCGCTTGTTATTTCTAGTCCTTTTCCTGAGATGATATGTCCGAGGTATTTGACGGATTTCTGTAGGAAGCAGCATTTTGTGGGGCTGAGAGTAAGGCCTGCCTCCTGGAACCGAGCGAGAACCGCGTCTAGGTTGCGGTTGTGTTCTGTCACTGTTCGACCGAATACAATAACGTCGTCCAGGTATATCAAACACTGTTTGGGATAGAGGCCTTGTAGCACAATTTGCATCAAGCGTTGGAAGGTGGCTGCAGCGTTGCACAAACCAAAAGGCATGGTATCGAACTCGAATAGGCCGCTGGGGAGGATGAATGCGGTTTTCTCGCGATCCTTGGGGGTGACTTCGACCTGCCAGTAACCGGATTTAAGGTCAATCGTGGAGAACCAGCAGGCGTGACCCAGCGCATCTAGGGTGTCGTCGATACGTGGTAGGGGAAACGAGTCTCTTTTTGTTACGGCATTGAGGCGGCGGTAGTCGATGCACAGGCGTATGGTACCATCTTTTTTGGAACTAACGTGATGGGTGAGGCCCATGGTGACTTCGAAGGGCGAATAACTCCGTCTCGGAGCATCTCGTCTAACATCTTGCTGACTTGGTCTTGTAGTGGGGGAGGGATACGTCGTGGTGGCTGCCAGATGGGTCTTGCGTCTCCTGTTTCTATTTTGTGGCGAATAATAGACGTCCTGCCTAACCTGGTGTCGTCCCAGGCAAAAATGTTGGAGTACTGTTGGAGGAGATTGATTAGGGAGGTCCTGTCTGCAGGTGAAATATCGGAAGACCTTTCAACAATCTCCTGCAAATCGGTGACGGGAGGGGCCATGGCGGCGTAAACCTGTCTGCAAAGAGGTTCATCGTCGTAAGCGTTAGACGGCGAATTAAGGTTGCCAATGGCGTCTGTGTTAAGGTAGATTGCCTTGTTGTACCCGTCTATGACTAGCCCATGTTTTAGAATAAAGTCCATCCCTAGGATTAGGTCACAGCCGAGTTTGGGGCAGCTTGCGCAGTGTATAGGTAGGTGCCGACCTCTCATAACTACCGTCAGTTCAAAGATGCCGTCTACGGTTACGGGCTGTGTCTCTGCGGACTGTATGACAGTTATTTGTTTGTAAAACGGCAAGTTCGCCCTTTTGTTCCGGGGTAGGGCGGCTGGGTTGAGTAAAGAACATGTAGCACCCGAATCAATAAGAGCCGTCATGGGAAACCCCTCGACTGTGCAGGGTACAGTAGCTATCATGGAGACAGACATCAAATCGGGTTTGGCACGTACTGGGCGTGTAGAAACAGAGAAGGTAGCATGCTTACCCGCCTGATTATGACCGCAGGTCCTTGCGTTTCTGCCATAACGGAGGCAGTAGTGGCAGTCTGGGTGTTGACTGGGGGGTCTGTAGGCTGACATAGGCCACGGCGTTGTTCAGCGTCTTGAAGACGTCTCACCAGGGTCGCTGCGTCGTCGATCGTCTTCGGTGGAGCGCTAGCAAGGGTGATGGCAAGGGAGTCGGACAGCACCCCGTCGCAGAAACGTTGTAGGATGCGTTCCTCGTTCTTGACGCGTGTGTCGTCTGTAAACGCGGCGTCAGCCATTATCCTGAGGGCGTCGAGGAATTGTGAAGGAGTTTCTCCAGGTCGTTGGCATCTCTGGAAAAATTGGGACTCCGACACAGGTTTTCGGAACGCCTTGCGGAGTTTGGTGCATAGCTCTTCAACGTCGTCATCGGGGGAACAACCAGCATCTTCTGCTTTTAAAAAAGCGCTGGGACCAAGGAGACGCAGGATTGTCTCGCTCTTCTGGTCTTGTGGGACTCGGGAGATGAATAGTTTGCCGTAGCGTAGCCAGTGGTCGATATTTTGGTCAGGTGAGTACGGGGCTAACGAAGAATGAATCGTTTGTAATGGGTTCGAAACTTCTGACACCAATGTGACGACCTTCTCGTCAGTGTTTTCTAAAGCAGAGCCCTGTTTAGTTAACATATTGATACCACAGACGAAGGAATGAGTCGTAACGTGGAAATAGGTATAATGTGGATACGTATAGAGGACACGGTTATCGTAATATGTATGTATGACAATGGAGAAGAAGAACCGATAAATAAGTTCAGAAGGGCGAAGGAGAACGTTGAGTTGGTTCTGGGATTTCTGGACGAAGATCCGCAACTCGCACGCTGTGGGGTGTATAGCGTCGTGGACGTAAACCGGTGTGTTCCAAAGTGCGCGCCCCTCCTATAAGGTAAAGATAGCATAGTAAAACAAGGGGTGTTACACCTTGGTCTCGCGAAAATATGCATTTCTTTGTCATATCGGTCAGATTTATGCAGTCCATATATTCTTCATGTGTCGGAATTAGAGGAGTGCGGTAGATTAAGGTTCTATCTTGACTTAAATAAAATAATTTGTTTTAAGGACCTGCGGGAAACTGTTATCCATATGAAAATGACTACATGTATTCCCTCATATCAATATATATATATCGTTACTGGCATTGCAAAAGTAGCAATTATATCCATAGCTTCGCAGATACTTCTAGATTGTCGCAAAATATCGAGCATTCGAGATCCAATATAAGCATAAGTTGGCGTGTTTTAAATAAGATTAAATAGCAATGCTACGTAACTGTACATTCGATGTACATTCTGGTTGAATGCTTTTTGACAGTATAAGTTCTACCCGTCGCTATGCGTTGTTCAAATCGACATGTTGGGATGCCTGTATTATTCCTATCATGATAGTTTAGTAGTAATATTAAAAATAATGGAAAGCGCTTCATAGCGATTGCAAAATTCCATCTTCATCTGTTCTTGTGAAACTAAAATCGGGACGAATTAGGACTAACCGAATTACAATACGACGGTATTCTTGTTGGTATTTAGCGGTATTGCCTGCGTATTGGTCAAAGGGATTTAAATTTAGATGAGAGGAGTCATGGAACATACGATGAACAAGAAGTTTTCAAATAGTGAAGTGGCATTGTATGAGTGTATAGGTAGACCCACAGAATAGGATATTCTTTAAAAAAACGGATTCAGGTTAAAAAGTCGGAATTTTTGAGGGCAGAGAAAATCACGGGTGAACAATGTAAAAAAATGGGCGAAATCTCGCGGTGACAAATTTACTGTACCGCCGCTGGAAGCCACTATCGATAGATTCCTGTTTATCGGTGCATAACGTACGATCGCTGAATACTCATAAATTGAAACATTTTCTTCTAAACAATTATTTCTATACTTTATTTAATAATTCACAAATTCTATTTTTAGGGCAATCGATTTATTCATTCGACAAACCGGTGTATTTAATAAGCTAGAGACGGTGGATTACTTGTGGAAGTTTCAAAGTCTTCTTCGCCTTCTCCTCAGCCTCCTCAGTAAAAGATGCGATCATTATGAACCCAAAAACCTGAATTTTCATCTATAGTAAGATTGCGATATCGATATGTCCTCTTGTTGTGTTTTCTGGTGTCTTAAAGACAGGTTTAGTCGTTTTTAGACATTTTAAATTGTTATTTCATAACTGTCAACACTGAAAACCAAAAGAGAAAAGGGGTGATGCATGAAAACGTGTAAGCGGAGAAGAGAGAAAGAGTTTGTTGGTTTCTTTCAAAAGTATCGGTTCAAAACAGTATCCCGAGTTGCAGTGGAGCAGCTCTTATGAGCTACGTGGCAAGGTGCGGTCAAGTGGAATTGATCTGGCATCAAAGCTCACACAATGTTGAAGAGATTTTAAACTCTGAACACGCCCCGTACGTGAAAGCCAGCATTCGCGTTTCGTGATG
>JAPUBX010001991.1:0-17812 GCA_028672205.1 Proteocephalus fallax | reverse complement strand
CGTCGCCTTCTACAAATCTCGTGCTGTAAAAAATACAGGCCGACACAATGACGAAGATAATATTTCACCTGAACTTGTATGGGCGCTACTTCTTCGACCGCTTTATGTCAATCCTCATGCCGACTATGCTACGACGCATATGACTCGCATCGATAGACACGAAAGCAAGCAACAAAAGTTTTTTTCAAACAATTACGTACTCTCCTGACCGCTTTGTGTCAATTCTAATGCCAACCATGCTACGACGCATACGACTCGCATCGATCGACACGAAAGCCAACAGCAGAAGCCTTTTTCAAACAATGACGTACTCTCCTCACCGCTTTGTGTCAATTCTAATGCCAACCATGCTACGACGCATACGACTCGCATCGATAGACACAACAGGCCAGCAACAGAAGCCCATGTTTAACAATCACTTGCTCTCATCGACCGCTTTATGTCAATTCAAATGCCAACCATGCTACGACGCATACGACTCGCATTGATCGACACGAAAGCCAGTTGAAGTAACACTCTTCATCGGACGTGAGGACGCCGTCTGCGTCAATGTCTATACACTGATGGAAGCCGATTTCTCACCATTCTGTTCTAACCTCAACCACCTTTTGTCGATCCGAACGCCATCCATGCTACGACGCATACGAATGACATCGGTAGACACGATAAGAACCCTTTTCCAATTCGCAATCCACCCGAACTGACTGGCCAACCGAACGACGCGATTCCCCCAGGAAACTCTATTGTGTCATCTTCTGTTGCCCCTGTCCGAATCAGTCCGGAGCCGCCTGACGCACGGACGACCTCCCGCACACGAAGCGGTCGTATCAGCCGAGCACCCCTGCATCTAACAAACTTTGCCCGTTAATTTACCGTCTGTAAACCTGCAACCCCACCAGCCATCCTTATTGTATCTCTTCCCCTGACGACGAAGAGTCTAATGGGGGAGCCATGTAGTGACCTGATTTGTCCCTTTTTGTTTTACCGGACACGAACGTTTTTCCGCCCACGAACGCGCGATCGCCCACCTAACGCTGCGCCTTTGTATAATAACAACAAGAAGACAATCTTGTCCATACATTGACGCGTATGTCGTAAAAAGGTTAAGTGGGTTAAGTTATCGTCGAACTGCGAATCACGACAGGGGAACCCAAATCCATTACGCTGAAACCATTAAATGGCAATGAATCCTTTCACGCAAGCAACTATATGTTACCCTAAATTAACCTCTAAATGAATCAAAACCGAATAGAATAAACATTCTCAGATAAAAGTCTTGATCTAATTATGTTTCGTAAGTAAGGTTATAATTATAATAATTTATAATAATTGTAGCGGCTTTATTGTGGTCACGAAGACCAAACCTTTCAGCATGAAAACAAGATGGCATAAGAAGTACTAGATATTAAAGTTGTCTTTTAGTTCCTGCTTTACCTGCTCTTGTGAAACTGAAAATCGGGACATGGCCGAATTGCGATATGCCGCCACAGAGCCGTTCCTCCTTTCGCCTCAATTGTTTAAGAAATGGAGAAGATACGACACCGGGGGGTGATGGATAGTTCCGTGAGTGGCAGAAATCGAAGAAACGCTCAGGTTTCTTCTTAACAACCGGGAATACAACATATAGTTATTAATATTGCCTATTTCCTAATCGAAGTCGGAATCCGCGACAACTTTTAAGTCGGTTGTTGCAACGGCATCTATTAAATTGCACTTGTTCTGGAGGCAATGCGAACTGATGCAAAGGTTTTCAGGTTTGGGACAACGCGGATGGTTTTTGTAACCCTTTCCATGTATTTTGGTAGACAAACAACGATGCAGGCTTCAGACTGGGATAAACGTACATGTTTACGACATGCATACAGAGAAGAATCGGACACAACTATGTGGTCACAAATATTCCCTTCGCGTGTAGGAAAATTGACTATGGTGTTAATAACAAATGCAAGAAGTTTGCTAATAAGCGCAGAATTAAAATAACCACACAGTAAAATAAAAGAATCATCAATAATTGAACAAATAAAAGGTATTATGGAATCATAGAACTTGTATATATCTGCTCTGGTGCAAGATGGGGGGATATACAAGTTAAAGACTGTCACATACTTAAGAGACCTTGGATGGCACATAACCCCAACACATTCATAGCACCAGCAGCATAGCAAAAAACGTTTTTGTTCGATTTTCACCGGCTCAGATTGATGCAACTCGCGACACCACCGCCTGTGGATTTAACGCCGACCATTCTGTCCTGACGAAAGCATACGAAATTCTCTGGCATAAATATGTGATCCAGATTGATGTCCCTAGGAAAGGTTTCTTGTAGACCGACCACGCCGACAGATTTAAACAGAGCAGTTTTTAGCAGGGAGTGAAATCGAACGAACATTAAAGGAAGCTAAATCTGGTAGTGATGTATTTGCAGGATAGCTACTGCGAATAGCATTGAGCCAACCAGCTTGATACTTCGGCTTGGAGTGAGTGAGTGGTGGTGGCGGGAGTGCAGTAGTTGTAGGCACAAAACCGTTGTCCTCAAGCGGTCGGTCGATTGAAGCCGGATTATCAACGCGAGAAAAATATTGATTAATCGGTGCCTTTTTCCTCAAATCTCTGCACTCCTTTATTTGGCTACAAGCTCAAAATCGAAATTCCTCGGCGTTATTTTTAACAGTCGGTTATCCTGGAGTGATCATGTGGAGGCTGTCTTTGTTAAATGCTGTCGCCTTTGCTTCCTAGTTCGCCGGTTTAAGCTTTAGACATGCCTGTATAATTACCGTTATTGTATATTGTTCCCCAGTAATTTTCCCCGGCCTTAAATATGATGAATTTTTAATCCTTCATCGCTTTTTTAAAATAATCTCGTTTTCTATTTGCCTGTCTATGTTCTTCATACAAGAAATCATCTTTCAACGCCACTTCAATAGTTGTTCACTAATCGCTGCTCGTTAATTAACTGACCCATCCCATCCACTCTTTTCAAGTTTATCCAAGTGTTAATCTCTTCGACCAATGTGAGTAGGCAATATCGTTCAATACCAACAAGAACAGCGGCATATCGCAATTCGGTCATTCCCTATTTGTCCCGATTTTTATTATCACCAGAGCAGGTGAAACAGGAACTAAAAGAAAAGTTTCATATCTAGTACTTGTATGCTCTCTTGTTTTTATTCTGAAAGGTTTGGTCTCCGCGACCACAATAAAGCCGCTACTTATGAGATCGTCGATTACGCTAACGTGACCTTTCTAACTCCATTCCCTTTTTATATCGAGAAAATGGTGAAGCCAAAAGACGCAAAAGCCCGTGCCTGAAATGGACGTATCTACAGGAATGTCGACAGCAGGTTTCTTCTTCACGCGTCAATGCTGAAGAAGATGAAGAGGAGCCAATGGCGGCGCAAATCCACGAACTGACTATCGAAATTGCGAAGGTACGGGCAGAACGTCAAAACGGGACGCAGAACATCCCTGCCCCTGCTGCTGAACAAGAGCCGATACCTGAAACCCCCGTACTTCCCACCTAACCGTGCCCCTCCAACTGTGTTATTTTACTTCACCACTAAAGAAAAGATTCCTACGTTTACCCTAATGTTCTACAACAAGAACAATAGTGATATCGACTAAGCGCCGGAAACGGGAGCATTCTTACAAGGTTTCTAACGAATTGGATTCCTAAAAATCGATCGTTTTGGAATCGGCATCGTACGTGAGAACGCCTTCTGCGTAGATATCCTTACAGCAACAGAAGCCTTTTTTCTAACAATCACATATTATCCTCGACCGATGTATGTTAATCCGAATGCCAACCATGCTACGACGCATAGGACTCGCATCGGTAGACACGAAAACCAGGCTATATGATTTTCTTCATCTTCCGTGAGAATCCACCAACATAAATCACCTCAGATATTTTTTACAATAATGTTCCATCATCGCCCGATTTTTGTCAATCCGAACGCAAACCCTGCTACGATGTGAATGACTGGCCTCGAACAACACGAACGTTTCCTGGACGTCTTGCAAGTACTTTGGCACCATTTTAATTCGTAAATTTGTCAATATAATATCAAATCGATTGACCGTCTTCTGTGAGGCCTGACAGCAGTCTCCCCTCGTGAACCTCGCGGACTTTGCCCTTAAGTTATTCCATTTATTTGTAATCGGTTTTTAGGGTACTCTTTATTGTATCTCTTATCCATTATACTGGCACCCCATTGGCTAACGCAGATCACAACGCATGCTGTGACCTTAACGTAGATAAATTAAGACAACACATCGACAATACCTGGCCGGCCCCCATTTTTAACTCGACACGACACACGTGTGTCCAGACAGGACTCGCCGCAACGGGCGCTAGGCCCCAACTATTGTTTTAATAATAAACAATATAATTCATTCTCGACCTTCGTCTTTTGTCATCGCGCCATTCTGATTGTTTGGGCCACGAAAAAATAATCTAATGAAGACGGTTTCTAGAGACTTGACCAGGATATGCATGCCGTAGAATAAACTGTCCGTTGATGTCAACAAAACGATGATTGGGACAGGCTTTTATAGTAAAATTGCTTTAGATGAAGAATAAGCGATGGTTCGCACCACGAAACTGCGGTCATGATCGACGTCATTTACAATCACAATGCTGCTGTTTGTGGACTTGCCAGGTCGAATGAAAAGGCCATTTCAATTCTCCCGAAAACGACAGTGCTTTTCTTGGTGCCCGAAAGTTCGAATAAACATAGCCGATGATATCGTCTTGCTTGCAACCGCTTGTGGCCATCTTCTGCAACCATTGACCCCGCCAGCGGCAACTCTCGTCATCCCTTCTGTGTGACCTCGTTGTTGCTAAGTGTCTGGGGACTCTAGCTACAGCGGAAACTGTTTGATGCATAGGCTGAGCTGCTAAAGCAGGGTTGGCGAAATTGCCTAACTCGAAAAACGACAATGGGGTGTCCAAAGAATCTCAAATGACTAGGGACAGGTCAGAGTTGAATAACTATTGTATGATGGATCGTCTTGGTTCACCTAGAAGGCTTCCAGATGATGCAACAGCAACGGTTGCGAGAAGATGATATTGCATTAGAGGAATACATGATTTAACCCGTATCCTGATATCCGTGGTGGATTTGGAACAGCTTATAATGGGAAACCCCTAGCAATGCCCTAATAGCTGGTGTGTATGATTTTCCCTACTTTCGACTTTCGGATATTTGGGCGGATTTCTTATGTCTCTCGCGCGAAATCACACCTTCCCAAAGCCCATACTTTAGTCAGTTTTGTTCAGCAACATGTTCAAGTTCCTGAAGTGCCTCCGGAGAAATTAACCGGACCATAAAAAAAGATAGAGTGGAGTTTAATGTAAGAATGGCGAGAAATATCATCAATGTAATCATATTCGAAGTCAATGCGATTTGATTGATGAGGAATGAATATACGTTTTTCTACAAAATTCTGACAAGTAGAAGTCGTTTGAATAGCAAACGAAATTCTTGTACATAATATTTATATCGTAACCAATGCGCATGATGGCCATAATTCTCATTATTTATTCCTTTTATTAATTTTTTTAAACACAGGTAAACATTTAATAAAACGATGTTAAATTTGAATAAAGCTGCAATATAGAAAAACAAAACTTTATAATAAATGCAGAATATCTCCAGCTTTTGATTTTAAATTTCATCAGTTTTATTAAGAGTTGACCTTTAATTTATTACTTTTTTGTTTTATAATTTTCAAGGTTGCGCGCATTTATAAAAATCACTTTCCGAGATGCAACATACTGGATTCCGCATATCCGTTATTCTATGGATACTTACAATTACAAAAGGCACGTTTCATTGAATTTTATTTTAATGCCTACAATAAAAATGATTACGGATTATATATATTGTGAGAAATATTATTCGTAGAAACAATATTTTTAAACAAAACCTCTTTACAAGAGGTCATAATGTTAAATTCAAAATGTTTCTTTTTTTAACAAGCCAATTTGTTACTGTTTTTCATGATAGGTTCTATATTCTATTTTACAGTGTTCATCGTTGATGCGTTCGAGACAACTGAATCGTACGTCCTTTTCATTAAAGTTTTCGAATTAAAAACATCGTTGCATGTAAATGTTGGGATTGCTGAGATAAAAATGAGCTCAAATACGGGGAATTCGTCCAAGAGATTTACACGACAAGAAGAACAGGAGATTGGAGGGGTAAATATGGGCCAATTTATTTTCGATTGGCGACCCTAAAAGTTTAAAAAGACTCCATAGTAAACTTCGCCCGGAAATCCAATTGTCGGAATTCTAGCTTTTTCTGGTTTGAAAGGGACGTTAATAAGACATATCGACTTAGTTATTGAACGCGTTTACAGCTACATATTGGCCTCTGCACATATTACGTTTCTCATTTGAGACAATCGCTCAAGAGAGACAAGCCAGTTTTTGTTGGGTATCCCTGACCTCTTGAGGTTAATTGGTAGCAGCCACGGTTGACGCATCATCACTATCACAGATAAAGTACTCTAGGTCTCAGCATAAGATAGCGAGACCATACCACCAAGTCATGGTTGAGCGAACATACGCCAGACAACCGACCTTCCGTGATATGTAATGCATTGTTGCCGAAGAGGGTATAAGACGTGTAGGGGCAAACAGATCGCTACGCTATTTGGAGAGAAGCTGTCTTTCAAATACTAATTACATGGTGTCGACGTAATTGACGACGATTCGTACGATTTGTGGAGCTGTAGATGAATTTAAACTTGCCGGGAAGGGACATGACATCTTCGGGTTAAATGAGATTGCCGATATACTGTATAGGGGTGAGCTTTGGTAGACGTTGTGAGTTAACGTATCATGGACAGGTTAAATAATAAATAAATAATTGAAGTGGCTTTATTGAGGTCACGAGGACCAAAACTTTCAGCAGTAAAAATAGGCAATATGACAAGTATTAGATGTGAAAATTTTCTTTTAGTTCTGGACAAATGGGGAATGACCGAATTGCGATATGCCGCCGCCGTTCTTGTGGGCATTGAACGATATAGTCTACGCATTGGTCGAAGAGATTGACATTCAGATAAACTGGGATAGAGGGGATGGGAGGGGTCACTTAAAATACGAGCAGCGATTAGTGAACAGTTATTGAAGTGGCGTGTAATACCTCGTCAAATACCGATTTTCTTCATTTTAGAACTGACGCCCGGCTCGAAAGTAAATGTCACCAATTGCATACTTTATTAGTGGATGGGTTTGATTGTTTGTGAAAATTAAGTAGGATGATAAAAAAACCAAGGAAACAGTCTCGTATAATTATTTAAAAGATATGGTCATTTTATGTGCTATCTGGTGCTATCATCATCATTGAATATTTGTTATTAATGTTTTCATTTTTTGCTTGCCGATTATAAATGTCCTAGATCATTAAATCGATGAAATGGTCAGTTATATACAAAGCTATCAATATTAGTTCACAATGCTTCAAGAAAGCGAAGCATAAAGTTGCAGACAAGAAGGTCTGAGGGAAAACTGAACTCAATAAAGTTGTCAAGACACAACAGACTGAATTCGTAACACCAGGCCAATGTAACTGTGGCTTTCTGCACTATTGTCGACAACCTCTGCACGCGATTTGCAAAGCCCTCCCGACGCGTCAGTTTGTGTTTAAGTCTGCAAGTATATGAAATATTATGCGACGAAAGATGCACTCAGTTTGTACAGCAATGCAAACTTCCAAAATGTCCGAGAATCCGGCATCGGCAAACCATTGCATTCATACAGCTTTGTCCGTAATTCATCCATCGACACCAGAGACAAGGCAGTGCTTGTTGGCTATCTTTGACCTCTTGATGAAAAATGCAAGCAGCCACGATCGATGCATCAGACAAAAGTGATAAACTAGCCATGAGCTCTTGATACGATAGTGAGGTCGTGTTGCTGAGTCATGGTTGAAGGAAGCCATGGCAGATAGCTGGTCTTCCGTGTGCTGTAATGCACCGTTGCCTCCGCGTATTAAGACACGCAGAGGCAGACAGATTGTTGAAGCTGTGAAAAAATGAAAGAATTCCAATTGATGACAAAATTGACGACTATCCGTAGGAATTGGAGAGCGGATAATACATTAAGCCTTCACAGGAAGAGGTGCTTAAACGATCCCGCGATCACTCATTGAAAATATCCGACCATTTGGTGACGCCTAAATATAAATCGCAGGCGACTTTAGTACAACTTTGCCCGTAATTCCTCCGTCGACACCAGCGGACAAAATAAATGCTTGTTCAGGGGTAGTGAAGGTCACATACAACGCAACGATGACACGGGGTTAAATTGACAGGTTATCATGGGGGGAGATGTCGGGAGCAACGCGTAGTTGCATTCAGCTAATAATTTAATATATGTATTATTATAATTTACTAAGAACATATTTTTATTTAATTTTCAGTGTCCGCGGTTGATGCGTTACAGACAAATGAATCGTAGGTCATTCTAATTAACTAACTAACAAAATTAATTCACCTGACAGAAGAAGCTAGCGATTCCTAGTCGATAAATAAGGAGGGTGATTTCATCACGGTGCGATATGTATATAGTTTTTACGTGGCTCAGATTCCTGGTGTTTTATTCACTTGATTCACCCAGGGACCGATTTTCCCGTTGAGCCTCAAACAAGCCCACACACAATCCGGTAAACAAATGAAGCTTGTTCGTTATAAAATTATTTCCAACAAAAGCAACAATGCAGACAAGTGAAGAGAGTAATGTTGCAGTCATCATTCACTACTTCTCCACGGACCCAATGATACTAGTCAGCTTTCATTATGCGATGAATTGAATGGTTTCAGTATGCTAGTGAAGTGTGCTGACAAGAAAGATGTTTTCTTTTAAAAAAACTAGTTTTTTAACTCGTCAAGTATCCATTTTCTTCGTTTTAGCTCGGACGTTGGGCTCGAAGGTAAATGCCGATATTTGCCGAAAGCCTTGTATCTCGTTAATTATTACGGGATGTCTTCGAATAAATGGATGTTAATCGTTAAGTTGTATGTTGCAACCATTTGCAAAAAACGTCATCTCTTAACATAGGGGAAGAGTCTCTTATAAGTATTCTAAATATATGGTCATTCTGTGTGTTATATAGTGCCATCATCACAATTCGATATTTCTGATTCGGCGGTCTAACAAATGGTTGTTCATGTTTATCTTGATAAAATGATCAGTTACAACCAAATCTATCAATATGACTGCATTGTGCTCCAAGTAAGCGAAGTCTATAGTTGCCTGGATGAAGGTTGGGACTTAATGCACGTTGTCTAGACACCACAGACCGAATTCGTGACCTCAGGTTATAATCTACGGAATGCACAATTTCTGTTTGAAATGCGATTTGCGAAATTCCATAATTTGCGAATAAGGTTATACATTATCAGAGCTGTTCTACGATATCAATCAAGCTTCCTTCCATTTCCTTAATAATACAACAAATATCAGCAACCGACCTCCAAGTGACTTCTGTCAGCGATTCCCAGATAAGATTGGTATGGACAGCTAACACGACGACAAGCGCCGATTATTTCTTCGCAACGACAAACGGAACCGACCCAAAAGCATGCGAGGTCGCCTCGAACTGGACAGGTTGTACGATCAACGGCCTCACCCCAATGACCGACTACGAGGTGTCGCTGTGGGTGTGTGATGCGAAAACGAATTCTACTGGCCGAACATGTTACGATCCTCCGAATACGGCCATCACGAAGACCCTCCCGTCAGGTAGGTTTTAAAGGGGTATACTGTAACTGTTCCACATGCCGTTTTTAAAACCAATCAAATGTCGTTCGCGTCTTTTAAAGGTCAGCATGTCGAATTTGGTTCTTTGTAGCTCGGACAATTCCAACAAAAGTGTAATATTCCTGAGGAATAGTTTGTCGATCAGAATAATTGTGTGGTTTATTTAAATAATTAGTTATTAGTAGCATAGTTAAGCAAACCTGTTAACAACGTTCGCAGTTGTTTAAACGTTGTGAAACGTTCTTAACGTTCGCTGAGCTGTCGTATTGGAAAGGGCATTGCAATTATTTGTCTTTTGCGTCCGAGTCGTGTGGGTGTGCGTCAAAAGACGGAACTCAGA
Organism: Proteocephalus fallax; assembly: GCA_028672205.1. NCBI lineage: Eukaryota > Metazoa > Platyhelminthes > Cestoda > Proteocephalidea > Proteocephalidae > Proteocephalus > Proteocephalus fallax. Next base: position 7,700 of record JAPUBX010001991.1, on the reverse strand, counting down.
GGCACTGACTATAAAATAATAAACGCAGTGGAGAGACGACGCAAATCATTCAGTTGACAGGCTGTGTTCATTTCCACAGGTCCAGAAGGCTTTAGGCTATTGGCAATCAGCGATTCAAGCATATTGTTGCTTTGGACGGCCTCTTATGTGACGCCGACCCTAAACAACCCATTTTACACAATTGACAAAAAAGGCCCGCAACCATGCACATTTTTCGGAATACCTGTCAAAACAATTTTCTGCGCAATCATCGCCCTCGACACATACACTGAATACGATGTTTCGCTGATGCTGTGCGACCAGCCTTCACTCGAAAACAGGACTCGATGTACTTCTCCTTCAAGAGCAACCTCGAGGACGCGGCCGCAACGTATGTTTTTACTCGACACTAACCTCAATAGTGCCCCACATCTCAGAGCAGTTTGTCAGTTTTTTAACAAGATGCCAATCATATAACAATCCCAAGTATCGATTCGCCGCTTTGGATAGAGATTGATAGTACGTGTCTAGCTTTGGGCAACACGCACGCACGTTCGCCCGATAAATATGATCCGGCTATGGATTTCATAAAACGCACTCTTTTATTTTACATAAAATAAATAGTTCTTACATCGGCGAAAGATGTGCGATTTTAAATCAGAATAACAGATCCCAAAACGATTACAGATCTTAAAAAGGTTCTTTGTTTAAAAATCTCTGTCTTTGGTGACAACTTGCTGGGTAAAATTTAAGAATATGTGCGCTAACAGCTGATCTTTAATTTCCTTAAATACTCCACTAGCTCCAAGCGACATCCACATCACTCCTATGAGTGATAGTCAAATACAACTGACATGGACAGCCCCAACTCTGATGACTGGCATTAAACGCTTCTTTGCCACTACAAACGGAGTCAATCCTCAAAAATGTGAGGTCGATTCGGATGCCAGAACATGCACCATTAGTGGCCTCACAGCCAACACGGGCTACGTGGTCTTTTTAAAGGCATGTGACAGAGCAGAAGCCGATATGAATAGACTGTGCAGTCAAGAGCTTTCAAAAAACATATGGACTCTTTCAGCAGGCAAGTAGTCGATGGTGTGTTTTATATTTGTTTTGACGCCGGTTAAAACTAAATGTTGGTGCATCAGCAACCTGCATCTCTCGCCGCGACATGTGCAATGTTCCCGACAATAGTCGTTTATCTTCTGGGAGAAGAATGCCAAGTCAAAACTTGATAATCACGTTTGGCAACAAGTGATTCGAAACTGATTTATTTAGATCACGAGGACCAAAACATTCAGCATAAACCGAAGCAGTATAACAAGTATTAGATATGAAAATAGTCGTCTAGTTCCTGCTTTACCTGCTCTTGTGAAATCGAAAATCGGGAAATGACCGAATTACGATATGCCGCCGTTCTTGTAGGTATTTAACGATATTGCCTACTCACATTGGTCGAAGAGATTTACATTTAAATAAACTTGAAAAGAGGGAGGGGTCAGTTAATTACGAGGTGGCGTTGAAGGATTTTTTCTTGAATGGGCAAAATCGGCAGGCAACTACAAAACAAGAGAATATTTTTAAAAAAACTCATAAAGGATTAAACAGTCTGAACATTAAAGATCGGGGAACATTACTGCGGAAAAATATAGAATCAGGGGAATTATACACGCATTTACAAAGGTTTTTATATGGCTAGAGCTTAAACCAAGTCTCCTGAACCGGCGAACTAGGAAGCTAAGGCGACGACATTTACCAAAGACGGCATCCACATGATCACTCCATGATAACCAACTGTTAAAAATAACTCAAAGGAATTAAGATTTTTAGCTCGAAGCGAATTTATGGGGTAAAATTTGTCAGGGAAAATGTAATAGAGATGCATTTTGACGCATTCAACAGAAGACCATTCTCCGAAGACAACTCGAGTACCTCAGTGAATTCCTGCCCGAGCTGTTGAGAATCACCATTCGTCTTGCATGCATGGCATTAAGTCAGGTCATCCGCGTATTTAATTGGTGTCACGTCGTTAGGGGACCGAAGGCGAGCCGTGTAATAGCTAAACAGGAAAGGACATAGCACTGCACCGTGTAGTACACCGCAATTATTTGGCAAGGAGCTGGAGGCTTCATTATCGACTCTTATATGTTGACGTTGATTAGAAAAATTGTTTTGATGCAAATTCATCAACCATCCTTCAACTCCATCTTCACATAGCTGAGAAAGAATTCGGGAGCGCGAGATAGTGTTGAAAGCAGAGGAGAAGACAAAGAAAACTCCCACGATGGCTTCCTCTCCGGCATCAAGTGAGGAGTGGAGGGTGTGCGAAAACGTAGGCACAGCGTCCAGAGTGCTTCTATTTGATTTATAGGTGAACTGAAATGGTCAGCGACAGTTAAAAGCGTGTTGCTTGAGTATTACAAAAAACCTAGAGGGCTAATAAATTGAAATGTCGCCCGATTATTGAACGGTTACCATACTCATTATGTTTGCAAGAATCCTTTAACTCGACTCCCAGGTTGGGTGACCAAAACATCCTTGCCAAGCGACGTGTGCCTGACAATTTTAAGTCTGCCAGGTTCTGCATTATCCTTTATTCAAAAAGGTTTCCACTGTGTTGTTTAACTGTTCGGTGATGCATCAGCCACTTCCGCCTCTTCGGCGGATCTCGGGGCGCTGCGACCTTTGCAATACTCCTCTGGGAGGAAATGATAAGACTGCCAAATCTAAACAATTCGAATGTTATGTACGTAGGCCATACGTTATGGGGGATATTCTACTTTTTAAAATAATTCAACGTTCAATGCAATACAAATTCCTGGGATTTGCTTAATCTAATCAAGACAAGCTTCGAGCTACAAAGTAGGTGGCGTAATCTAATGCAGTTGGCCTAACCGATGTTTTGCTTCACTAGCCCCTTACCAACTTGGAACGTTCTTAACGTTCGCTGAGCTGTCGTATTGGCAAGGGCATTGCAATTATTTGTCTTTTGCGTCCGAGCCGTGTTGGTGTGCGTCAAAGACGGAATAATAAACGCAGAAGAGACACCACGAAAAACATTCAGTTTGCAGTCTTTGTTCATTCTCACAGGTCTAGCAGGCTTCAAGACATTACCCAAAAGCGATTCAAGCATATTGTTGATTTGGAAGGCCTCTTCAGTGACTCCGACCCTAAACTTCCCATTTTACACAATTGGCAAAAACGGCCCGCAACCATGCACATATTACGAAAGACCCAGAAAACCAACCTACTGCACAATCGATGACCTCGACACATACACTGAATACGATGTTTCGCTGATGCTGTGCGACAGGCCTTCCCTCGAAAACAGGACTCGATGTACTTCTCCTTCAAGAGCAACCTCGAGGACGCGGCCGCAACGTATGTTTTTACTCGACACTAACCTCAATAGTGTCCCACATCTCAGAGCAGTTTGTCAGTTTTTTAACAAGATGCCAATCATATAACAATCCCAATGTATCGATTCGGCCGCTTTGGATAGAGATTGATAGTACGTGTCTAGCTTTGGGCAACACGCACGCACGTTCGCCCGATAAATATGATCCGGCTATGGATTTCATAAAACGCACTCTTTTATTTTACATAAAATAAATAGTTCTTACATCGGCGAAAGATGTGCGATTTTAAATCAGAATAACAGATCCCAAAAGGTTACAGATCTTAAAAAGGTTCTTTGTTTGAACATCTCTGTCTTTGGTGGACAACCTTGCTGGGTAAAATTTAAGAATATGTGCGCTAACAGCTGATCTTTAATTTCCTTAAATACTCCACTAGCTCCAAGCGACATCCACATCACTCCTATGAGTGATAGTCAAATACAACTGACATGGACAGCCCCAACTCTGATGACTGGCATTAAACGCTTCTTTGCCACTACAAACGGAGTCAATCCTCAAAAATGTGAGGTCGATTCGGATGCCAGAACATGCACCATTAGTGGCCTCACAGCCAACACGGGCTACGTGGTCTTTTTAAAGGCATGTGACAGAGCAGAAGCCGATATGAATAGACTGTGCAGTCAAGAGCTTTCAAAAAACATATGGACTCTTTCAGCAGGCAAGTAGTCGATGGTGTGTTTTATATTTGTTTTGACGCCGGTTAAAACTAAATGTTGGTGCATCAGCAACCTGCATCTCTCGCCGCGACATGTGCAATGTTCCCGACAATAGTCGTTTATCTTCTGGGAGAAGAATGCCAAGTCAAAACTTGATAATCACGTTTGGCAACAAGTGATTCGAAACTGATTTATTTAGATCACGAGGACCAAAACATTCAGCATAAACCGAAGCAGTATAACAAGTATTAGATATGAAAATAGTCGTCTAGTTCCTGCTTTACCTGCTCTTGTGAAATCGAAAATCGGGAAATGACCGAATTACGATATGCCGCCGTTCTTGTAGGTATTTAACGATATTGCCTACTCACATTGGTAAAAGAGATTTACATTTAAATAAACTTGAAAAGAGGGAGGGGTCAGTTAATTACGAGGTGGCGTTGAAGGATTTTTTCTTGAATGGGCAAAATCGGCAGGCAACTACAAAACAAGAGAATATTTTTAAAAAAACTCATAAAGGATTAAACAGTCTGAACATTAAAGATCGGGGAACATTACTGCGGAAAAATATAGAATCAGGGGAATTATACACGCATTTACAAAGGTTTTTATATGGCTAGAGCTTAAACCAAGTCTCCTGAACCGGCGAACTAGGAAGCTAAGGCGACGACATTTACCAAAGACGGCATCCACATGATCACTCCATGATAACCAACTGTTAAAAATAACTCAAAGGAATTAAGATTTTTAGCTCGAAGCGAATTTATGGGGTAAAATTTGTCAGGGAAAATGTAATAGAGATGCATTTTGACGCATTCAACAGAAGACCATTCTCCGAAGACAACTCGAGTACCTCAGTGAATTCCTGCCCGAGCTGTTGAGAATCACCATTCGTCTTGCATGCATGGCATTAAGTCAGGTCATCCGCGTATTTAATTGGTGTCACGTCGTTAGGGGACCGAAGGCGAGCCGTGTAATAGCTAAACAGGAAAGGACATAGCACTGCACCGTGTAGTACACCGCAATTATTTGGCAAGGAGCTGGAGGCTTCATTATCGACTCTTATATGTTGACGTTGATTAGAAAAATTGTTTTGATGCAAATTCATCAACCATCCTTCAACTCCATCTTCACATAGCTGAGAAAGAATTCGGGAGCGCGAGATAGTGTTGAAAGCAGAGGAGAAGACAAAGAAAACTCCCACGATGGCTTCCTCTCCGGCATCAAGTGAGGAGTGGAGGGTGTGCGAAAACGTAGGCACAGCGTCCAGAGTGCTTCTATTTGATTTATAGGTGAACTGAAATGGTCAGCGACAGTTAAAAGCGTGTTGCTTGAGTATTACAAAAAACCTAGAGGGCTAATAAATTGAAATGTCGCCCGATTATTGAACGGTTACCATACTCATTATGTTTGCTAGAATCCTTTAACTCGACTCCCAGGTTGGGTGACCAAAACATCCTTGCCAAGCGACGTGTGCCTGACAATTTTAAGTCTGCCAGGTTCTGCATTATCCTTTATTCAAAAAGGTTTCCACTGTGTTGTTTAACTGTTCGGTGATGCATCAGCCACTTCCGCCTCTTCGGCGGATCTCGGGGCGCTGCGACCTTTGCAATACTCCTCTGGGAGGAAATGATAAGACTACCAAATCTAAACAATTCGAATGTTATGTACGTAGGCCATACGTTATGGGGGATATTCTACTTTTTAAAATAATTCAACGTTCAATGCAATACAAATTCCTGGGATTTGCTTAATCTAATCAAGACAAGCTTCGAGCTACAAAGTAGGTGGCGTAATCTAATGCAGTTGGCCGAACCGATGTTTTGCTTCACTAGCCCCTTACCAACTTGGAACGTTCTTAACATTCGCTGAGCTGTCGTATTGGCAAGGGCATTGCAATTATTTGTCTTTTGCGTCCGAGCCGTGTTGGTGTGCGTCAAAGACGGAATAATAAACGCAGAAGAGACACCACGAAAAACATTCAGTTTGCAGTCTTTGTTCATTCTCACAGGTCTAGCAGGCTTCAAGACATTACCCAAAAGCGATTCAAGCATATTGTGGATTTGGAAGGCCTCTTCAGTGAATTCGACCCTAAACTTCCCATTTTACACAATTGGCAAAAACGGCCCGCAACCATGCACATATTACGAAAGACCCAGAAAACCAACCTACTGCACAATCGATGACCTCGAGGCATACACTGAATACGATGTTTCGCTGATGCTGTGCGACAGGCCTTCCCTCGAAAACAGGACTCGATGTACTTCTCCTTCAAGAGCAACCTCGAGGACGCGGCCGCAACGTATGTTTTTACTCGACACTAACCTCAATAGTGTCCCACATCTCAGAGCAGTTTGTCCGTTTTTTTACAAGATGCCAATCATATTACAATCCAATGTATCGAATCGGAAACTCTGATAGAGATTGATAGTAGGTGTCTAGCTAAGGGCAACACGCACGTTCGCCCGATAGATATGATCCGGCTATGGGTTTCATAAAATGCACTCAATTTTATTTAACATACAATGAATAGTTCTTACATCGACGAATGATGTGCGACTTTAAATCAGAATTATAGATCCCAAAAAGGTTACAGATATCAAAAGGGTTCTTTGTTTGAACATCTCTGTCTTCGGTGGAAGCCTTTCGGGTAAAAAAAGACGAATATGTGCGCTAACCGCTGATCTTTAATTTCCTTAAATACTCCACTAGCTCCAAGCGACATCCACATCACTCCCATTAGTGATAGTCAAATACAACTGACATGGACAGCCCCAACTCAGATGACTGGCATTAGACGCTTCTTTGCAACTACACACGGAGTCAATCCTCAAAAATGCGAGGTCGATTCGGATGCCAGAATCTGCACCATTAGTTGCCTCACAGCCTACACGGGCTACGTGGTCTATTTAAAGGCATGTGACAGAGCAGAGGCCGACATTGGTAGACTGTGCAGTCAAGAGGTTTCGAAAAATGTAAGGACTCTTCCAGCAGGCAAGTAGTCGATGGTGTTTTAAAATTTGTCTACGCGCCGGTGAAAAAATACATTTTGGTAAGTTTTTGAGCATTATGAAACTCTTCGTATCAGATTTAAACCCAGGGAGATTACAAACACTTTGGGTTGAACTGGTACGGCCCGTGCGTTTTTGGATGTGATGATGATGGCGATTTTGGTTGAAAAACTACGAAATCCCCTGAGGTAGTAGCACAGAAATTGAAAGGTAGTGCTTATTATCCCCGCTGACATTTGGCAGGACTTCTAGGTGACCAAATAACTGGGACAAGCGAACAACGGCTTTAATCTTAGAAATTCAGAGGATTCCGGTTGGTGCTTTTCGTAATTTAACGAGTCTGACTTCCAAGGAGGTGTTAATGTGTTTGTTAAGTGTTTAATGGTGCATCAGCGCACTGGCAACTCTTCGGTGATTCTAGGGGCGCCGCGACATTTGTTATGTTCCCGACAATAGTCGTTTATCTTCTAGAAGGATAATGCGCCGTCAAAACTTGATGATCACTATTGGCAACAATTGATTCGAATCTAATTTCCGAAGGCAATTCGTTAGGGATTATGTTCCTGATAGATTGACATTCAAAATGATTCAATAATGTATTTAAATTAAATTCTATGTTAAGGAAGGTGTCG
>JAPUBX010001990.1:0-30569 GCA_028672205.1 Proteocephalus fallax | reverse complement strand
TGATCGTACTGATTTTAGTGAACACAGACACGTTTCGTATTGGGGCCTTTTAATGCTGACACTTTCTGCCCCTCTATCTGCAAATTGTATCATGCTTCAAAGCACCACCTTTCGAACGAATTATCTCAAGTCTACACTGCACCTGTTCCGCGGGGAGTCAATTGGGGAAAAACGATGCCTTTTTAGTTTATACCATCAAATATAAGGAAAATTCATTTCAGAATTGTTGCATTTGCACTATCGCTGGTTCAACACGAATTCGTTAATCTCGCTTCAAGAGTGGCTCCCAGCTCTGATCGACACGGAGAGCCTCACCAAAGCGTGTTTTATTGGCTCATGCGAAAACGAACTCTATGCAACATGTTTGTGGTGCAATTGTGACGCTGTTCCAATTGTGGGATTCTGACCCAAGAAATATTAGACCTTCTTGCCGGGGTTTTTTGTCGTGTAATCGGTAGAACATGGAGTACACATCCCAGGCAGCCATAATGAGGAGACTCATTAAAATGAAAAGAATGGATATAATTATACAAAATGTTATAAATGGATGGAGAGGAAATAAAGACTTAGTTTAAAATGGATGGGTCTTCATAACGGGAAAACTACGATGCTGGTTTGGAAAGGGAGGAAGTTGCTCTAGTCTCGGCGACTGTGGATGAAGGCGGCTGTGTCCTTGTGAAATCCAGTTTGATGCATCCTGTATTGTTGGGAGAGTGTTTGGTCTCACTCTAGATGAACCAGATTGCAATCTTCACCGTCATAGAAAACGGCCACCCCGTCCAAAGGTGGTTGGCACGAGGTCGCGTCCTATTAGCGCGCCGTAGACATTGTGCGTCCTTCATATCATGTTCTGGTAAAATACCGGGGTTACACAAGACACGACGATTATCAAGCCAGTCGTTCAATCCAGTCAGTATTTGCGCGTACGTCGCTTCTTCGATTGAATTGCCATATGTCTCTCTTCTTGAAATATTCACGGCACCCAAATATGCCAAATAAAAGTCTCGAGAATTGATTGAACGTCCACTTTGTGGAGATTTGACTGTCCTTGACATTCGTGTAGGGAAGCGGCGTTATGATGTTTTTGACTTTTTTTAGAAATAACTAGACGGATATTATGACATCAGGAAAAAGTCGATGTTTACAAGCCGAAACTGAACTTGACGAAAACGTATTGGTTCTTGTGGACGTAAAATTGGATAACGGAATAATGTCGGAAATGTCGAGTTTTTCACAGTTTCAAGGCAATACGCCAGTTGACATCGAGTTTCCCCGGATTGCCGACGAGCGCGGAGTTGCCAGTCTCGGCGGTGAGTTCCTTTGAACACACAAAACATGGTTGATCCCACTTTTCTGAGCTAGTTTTCTGTATTGGTGTAGGAAAGATCTACCTTATCGGTGGATGTCACTGGGACGATTGTGGCGACTATCGATTACGTGAATGTAATTGATCCATGGACTGGTCAGGTGTCTGAGGGACCAGATCTTTTGTTTGAACGGCGTAAGGTCGCAGTAGCTTCTTCGGATGATGAAATATTCGTCTGTGGGGGAAGTACAGAAAGTGAAGGATACGTTTCCTATTGCGAGCGTCTGGGTGTTTTGAGGTTAGCTGCATACGCTTACCCTCGCTCATTTCCCTTTTTATTGTCTCGCGTTTTATTTTCTTCAGTAACGCCTGGAGACAGCTGACGTCACTCAAATTGGGGCGCGAATACGCCGCCGCCGCTTTCCTTGTGGACGACCAACAGCAACAGATGCTTCTTGTAACTGGTGGTATGTGTAGAAACGAAAAGATTACGTCCAGTGTTGAATTGCTGCGCCTCCAACCTGACGCACTAGAGTGGATCTCCGCCTGCCCGATGCACCAATCACGATTCGATCACGGAATCGCCGTCTTCAAGCGACACGTCCTAGTTGCTGGGGGCGTTGGTAGGGAGAACTTCGAACCCCTCGATTCTGTGGAGATGTTCTACTCAGCGCAGATTAGCCGCAACACCGGCAGCGTCGGCCAGTGGACCCAACTGCGTCCCTTGAGTCAACCTTCGCGCTTGGTTCACCTCGCTGTGTGGCAGAATCGCATCTTTTCATTCGGCAAGTTGCAACGCCGCTTTGTAGTTCGTTAATTAGAGAAACATTCATTCATATCTAGTCGTATTTTACAGAGAACAAAAACAAGAACGATGGAGCACTGCAAATTGAAGAACTCCTCGGTGAAACTCCCAAAAGTAACCACGATTCGGTAAAGGTCTCTTTTGCTGCTTTCCTTTGTTATATTTTTCATTAAATTGAACAGAAATTGCAGTAAAATTCTACACAGATTTTATATTCACCGATGTTTGTCATTATCATCTTCATCGCCTGTGTGCTGACAGACAATTGCATTTACATTATGACCATTTTTAATCACCTGTAGACTGCTGATGATGCTGAAATTTTGCGGCAATCACGTTGGAATTATATCGGAGGTCTTGCCGAGGATGTCGATGAATACTTGGGAGTCGTCGTTTTAAAGCGAAACAAGAAGCCATGTTCGGATGTTTCTCGAAAAGACGGTTGACGATTATGTAGCCTTGTTAAGAAAATAAAAATAAATTAAATGCGAGCTTCAACGGAAATATTTTAGGCATTGATTAAAGCGATTAAAAATGCGGTCTGACCGATGCGAATTGACTAATGTAACCATCCACATAGAGTGACGTTCAGTTTGGATTTCTGCCTGAACCGTTTTCACTAGATTTTAAACTAGTCAATTAATATCTGTTCAAATTTGATTGATTATTTGATTATTATAATAATATTTGCTTTATTAAAGTCACAAGGACCAAAACTTTCAGCATTCAAATTTGCAATAAACAAACATGTTACAGGAAGTAACGATTATACGTAGAACATGCAGAATAAGTTAAGAAGAATATAAGAAGTAACATCAAGGTAAATTAGCAAGAAAAACCAATTAACCCCACAAAGTATACAAAGTTTGGCAAACGGGGAATATCGGCCATTGAAAGGCCTTATCCAAAACTGGTGATCTTATTTGATCACACTTAAATTATGATAATCATAACCAATTGGTGAGATGCCCGGCTCGCATAATAGGAGTCGGGCGTTGAATGTACGAGTGCCAAGTGGGCCATTTTTGGTAAGCAGAACTGGCGCTGTGGGATGAACCATGGGAGGTGAAGTCCGAAGCAGTGGAATAAATATATTTCTTTGCCAAAATTTCGTTTCCTGTCTGGTAACGGGATCGTTATGACGGATTGAGATTGATGCTGCCAGTACGTCTTTGCCAAATCGGAAGTGCATTTGCGGATGTCTGCCTTCCGAAATCTAGAAGAATGTACAGATTGGATGACTTGAAATTATATTCATGAAATGGGTAAGACTGTCGCCATAAAAAACGAACTGCACGACCGATAATTCGAAAGACGGTAGCTTCCGTTAGAATATCTCAGCAGCCTGTCTTGAGGGGGGCGTTAGTTTGATTATTTGGAGATGAGGAAGTAAAAATAGGGGAATAATAACGTATTGGATATGTTTAAGTAGTAAGATAATGAGGAGAAGAATGAAGAAATGGATTAGAAGATAAGGCGGAAATCGAGGATAAAGTACTGAAGAAAGAAGAATTGGGGAGGTAGCCGTAGGAAGATAAGGTGGATGAAGTATTGAAGATTAAGAAGTAGTTAAATCAGAAGGAGGACAAAGCGGATGAGGAGGAGGAGGAAGTATTGGAGATCTCAGAAGCTTGTCTGGTTCGATAATTTGGAGATGAAGAAGTAAACGTTTAAGATTATGAGGGTATTGGAGATGTTTAAGTAACAAAATAATGAAGATAAGAAGGAAGAATGGGTAAGAAGATAAGGCGGAATAGAGGATGAAGTTCTGGAGATTTAGAAGTAGTAAAGCAAGGAGGAGAAGGAAGAATTGGTGAGATAGCCGTAGGAAGATAAGGAGAAAGAAATATTGTAGATTAAGAAGTAGTAAAATCTGGTGCGGGGCCTTTTGACGGCCACCAGCATCTAAAAGAAAATATTTTGCTTTTTTTAGAAAACTGTTCTTTCAAAACATCTTCATCGATCTTTTAACTACATTTTGCAAAACAATTTCCTCAGTTTAAACTCACCAAGTTCATCGATTTACCCTTGATCAAACGAAAACACTCGCGAAAACAGCTCAATGAAAACCGCAAACACTTGATTGTTGACGCACATCTATCTGAGTGTCTTCTACAGTGCAAATCGCGGTCTAACATGTTATTTTATAAAAAGGCATCGATGAATCAATATGTTTCTCGCATTCATAATGCGGCTTCAATCGGCCTACCGCATGAGAACAGCGGTTGTTTGCATGCAATTACTGCACTCCAGCAACCCCCACTCACTCAGACAAAGCCGAGGCATCGAGCTATTTGGCTCAATGCTGTTCGCAGTCGCTATCCCGCAAAAACATCACTTCCAGCTCTTCCATCCTTTAATGTGCGTTCAATTCTTAACAAAGTTGACGATTTTTACTCTCTGCTAACAACTGCTCTGTTTAAAGCTGTCGACGTGGTCTGTCTACAAGAAACCTTTCTTCGGGACATCAATCTTGATCGCATATTTATGACAGAAAATTTTGAATGCTTTCGTCAAGACAGAGTGGTCGGCGTTTAATCCAAGGGTGGTGGTGTCGCGAGTTGCATCAAGCTCAGCTGGTCAAAATCGAACAAATTTGTTTTCTGCTATGCAGCTAGTGCTATTGAATGTGTTGGGGTTATGTGCCATCCAAGGTCTCTTCAAAACTGCAAGCATGTGACAGTCTTTAACTTGACTATCCCCCATCTTCTACCAGAACATACATATCTAAGTTCTATGATTCGCTTAAACCTTTTATTTCTTCAATTATGGATGATTCTTTCATTTTACTGTGTGGTTATTTTAATTCTGCGTCTATTAGCTCTCTTCTTACACTTGGTCTAAATACCATAGTCAATTTTCCAACACGCGAAGGGAATCTTCTTCACCACATATTTGTGTCCGATTCTTCTCTGTATGCATGTCGAAAACGTGCACCTTTAGTTCAGTCAGACCACTGCATCAATGTTGGTCTACCAAAAATATATGGCAAGGTGTAGAGTATAAACACTTTAATTAATAAAAAATAAGGTTCTTAATAACCTTATTGGGACTGTAATATAGCTTTGTTAATTCTTGTCTCGATTAAGGGTTTTGTTTTAACGAGTCAATAGTGGGGTTTATAAGGGAGGACTGTTCTGGAACGTGGAACGACACGCGGTTAGTCTCTCGTGGTGTATATTTCCATTTAGATGCGTAAAAACCGGATGGATATGAATATCTTGAGACAACGAACCAGAATTGGATCAGCTGCGATGACGTCGACGAAGAAAGGTCGACCGGAATCTTGGAGATTTCGAAGTAGAAAAGCAAGAAGGAGAAGGAAGTTTTTGGGATGTAGCCGTAGAAAGATACTGACGAAGACGTATTGCAGATTAAGAATTGATTGAACGTCCACATTGTGGAGATTTGACTGCCCTTGACATTCGTGTAGGGAAGCGGCGTTATGATACTTTTAATTTATTCAGAAAAAAACTAGACGTATATTATGACATCAGGAAAAAGTCGATATTTACAAGCCGAAACTCAACTTGACGAAAACGTATTACTGCTAGTGGACGTAAAATTCGGTTGCAGTTAATGTGGTTGAAGACGACTAGGATCTAGAGAAGGAAGTGAATGTGTCGGTGTAGGGGAAGGGGTTTGCAGTGGATATGGTTGAAGAGGAATTAGCCCGGGAGGATTAGGTGGCGGTGGAGGTAAAGGGTCTAGAGAAGGACTTGGAGGTGTCGGTGTAGTGGAAGAGGGTAGCAGTGGATGTGGTTGTTGGAGGAAAAGGGCCGCACAGGATGTTGTGGCCGTGGAGGTGAAGGGTCTATAGGAGGACGTCGAAGTGTCGGTTGTAGAGGATAAGGGGTTGCAGTGGATGTGGTTGAGGAGAGATAGGGCCGGGCAGGATTTGGTGGCGGTGGAGGTGAAGGGTCTATAGGAGGACGTGGAGGTGTCGGTGTAGTGGAAGAGGGTGGCAGTGGATGTGGTTGAGGAAGGAATAGGGCCGGACAGGATGTGGTGGCGGTTGAGGTGAAGGTTTTAGAGAAAGACGTTGAAGTGTCGGTGTAGTGGAAGAGGGGGAAGTGGATATGGTTGAGGATGAAATAGGGCCGGGCAGGATGTTGTTGCGGTTTAGGTGAAGGTTCTAGAGAACGACGTTGGGGTGTCAGTATAGTGAAAGAGGGGGAAGTGGATATGGTTGAGGAGGAATAGGGCGGGGCAGGATGTTTTTGCGGTTGAGGTGAAGGTTCTTAGAAAACGACGTTGAGGTGTCAGTATAGTGAAGAGGGGGAAGTTGATATGGTTTAGGAGGAATAGTGCCGGGCAGGATGTTGTTGCGGTGGCGGTGAAGGGTTAATGGGAGGACGTTCGAAGTGTCGGTGTAATGTAAAGGGGTGGCAGTGGATGTCGTTTTGGAGGAATGGGGACGGGAAGGATGTGGTGGCGTTAGAGATGGAGGTAAAGGGTCAAGAGGAGGACGTGGAAATGTCGGTGTATTGGAAGGGGGTGGCAGTGGATGTGGTTTCGGAGGAATGAGGCCATGCAGGATGCGGTAGCGTTGGAGATGGAGGGTAAAGAGGAGGACGTCGACGTTTCGGTGTAGAAGTGAAAGGGTGGCAGTTGATGTGGTTTTGGAGGAATAGGGCCAAACAGGATGTGGTGGCGGAGGAGGTGAAGAGTCTAGAAGAGGACGTGGATTTGTCTCCTCTAGACCCTTCCCTCGATACCGACACCTCAACGTCTTCTCATAGATGCGTCTCTCTACATCGACGCCACCAGGTTCTTCTCTAGACCCTTCCCTCTATACAAACACCTCAACTTAAACCCCTAGACCCTTCACAAAACACTTAAAACTCAACATCTACTCTAGACCCTTTCTATATTAAAACACCAAAAAGTCCTCTCCTAGACCAGTCCCTCTGCATGGACACTATTAAGTCTTTCTCTAGACCCTTTACTCTATAAAAACATATCAACTTCCTACCCTAGACTTTGCCCTTTAAATCGACACATCAACGTCTCCTCTAGACCCTTCCCTCTATACCGACACCTCAACGTCTTTCCCTAAAACTTTCTATCAACATCTATTCAACCACGTCCTTTTCTAGACTCTTCCCTCGAAAAAAACACCTCAACTTCCTACTTTAGACCATTGTTTCTAAACCGTCACCTTCACGTCCTCCCCTAGATCCTTCCCTCTACACCGACACCTCTACGTCCTTCTCTAGACCCTACCCGCTACACCGACACCTCAACGTACTACTCTAGACCCTTCCCTCTACACCGACGCCGTCACTTCCTCACTTACATCATTTTTCTTACACCAAAACCTCCACACCCTCCTCTAGACTATTCTTTCTATAACGATACCTCGACATCTTCCTCCAGACCCTTACCTTAACACCGATACCTCAACGTTTTCCTGTAGACACTTTCCACTACACTGACACCTTCACGTCTTCCTCTAGACCCTTTTCTCTACACCGACACCTCCACACCTTCCTCTAGACTATTCTTTCTATACCGACACCTCAACGTATTCCTCTATTCCCTACACTCTACACCGAGACGTCCACGTACTTCTCAAGACCCTACCCTCTACACCGACATTTCAACGTCCTTATCTTAACCCTTTCTCTATACCGACATTTCAACGTCCTCCCCTAGACCCTTTTCTCAGGACCAACACCTCCACGTACTTATCTAGAATATGCTTTCTATACAACACATTTCCACATCCTCCTCTAGACTTTTCCCTTTATACCGACACCTCTACGTCCTTCTCTAAACAATTATTTCTATACTGACACCTCCACGTCCTCCTCTAAAGTCTACCCTTCTACACTGACACCTACGCGTCCTCCCCTAGACCTTATTATTAACACCGACACCTCAACGTCCTTCTCGAGACCCTTTCCTTTATACCGACACCTCCAAATCTTCTCCTGACCAATTTGTCGACACCAACACCCCCACGTCCTTCTCTAGACAATGCTTTCGATACCGACACCTCCACATCCTCCTCGAAACCCTACTATTCTACACCGACACCTGAACGTACTCCTCTAGACCTTTTTTCTTTGTCGACACCTCAACGTACTTCTCTTGAGCCTTCCCTAAACAGTGCCATCGTCACTTACTCCCCTAGACCCTTTTCTCTATACCAACACCTCCACACACTCCTCTAGAATATGTTTTCTACACCGACACCTCCACGTCCTCCCCGAGACCCTTTTCTACACCAACATCTCCACACCCTTAACCTCCACCGCCCCATTCCTTTTCTACCACATATTTTACCTTGAATAATGAATCTCCCCCGCAGACAGGCTGCTGAGATCTCAAATACTCCTCCTCCCCTCTCCTGCTACTGATTTTACTACTTCTTAATCTCCAATACGTCTTCCTCTTTATCTTCTTACGGCAACATTCCCAATACTAAATTATCCTCCATGCTTTACCGCTTCGAAATCTTCAATACAAGATCCTCCAGTTCCGCCTCATTTTCTAATGAAATTTTTCTTCTTCTTCTTCGTCCTCCTCCTCCTTTTTTTCATTATCTTGCTACTTCAACATCTCCAATACGTCATGATCCTTCAACTTTTACTTTCTCATCTCCAAATCATCAAATGAATGCTTCCCTTTCCAGTCAGACTGTTTAGATATTCTCACGAATCGTTCCTTTCGAATTATCGGTCAAGCAGAAAATCCTTAATTTTGATTTTTTTTTTAGACACATCCCACCCTCTGGTTGCAATCCATAATTAAATCTCGTCTGACCATTTCCTTGCGCCTTCATCCAATCTGTACGTTCTTCCAGATTTCGGATGGCAGACATCCTTTGAATGCACTTCCGATTTGGAGAACACACGCACTGGCACCGTCATTCTCGAGCTATCCCAGCATCAATCTGAAGCCGTCATTACGATCCAGCTACCAGACAGGAAACTAAATTTTAGCACAGGAACACATTTATTCAACTTTCCCTACACCGACACATCCACGTCTTTCTTTAAACCCTTCAACTTCACCGCAACCACATCCTTTCCGGCCATATTGCTCCTCAACCACATCCACTGCCACCCCCTTCATCTAAACCGACACTTCGACGTCCTCCTATAGACCCTTCACCTCCAGAGCCACCACATCCTGCCAGGCCACATTCTTCCAAGAAAACATTCACTGAAACCCCCTTCATCTTAACCGATACCTCTACGTCTTCCTCTAGACCCTTCACCTCCACCGTCGCATTTCTCTTCAACCACATATTTAACCTTGAATAATGCTCTCCATTTATTTCTTTGTTATGATTATCATAATTTAAGTTTCATTAAATAAGATATAATCAATCAAATTTGAACACATATTAATTAACTAGTTATATTTAGTTGAATGTCACATTCCTCCTTAGAACAAAACTGTTTGTCTGCCAGGTTGTTAAACGTCGAATATTTCTAAAATGGTGCCAAGCCAATCTAGTAAAAACGGTTCAGGCAAAAATCCAAACTGAACGTCACTCCATGTTGATAGTTACATTCGTCGATTCACATCGATCAGACCGCAGTTTCAATCGCCTCAATCAATGCCTACAACATTTCTGTTTAAGCCCGCATATAATTTAATTTATTTAATTTACAAGGCTACATATTCGCCTTCAACCTGACGCACTGGAGTAGATCTCCGTTTGCTCGATGCACCAATCACGATTCGATTACGAAATCGCCGTCTTCAAGCGGCACGTCTTAGTTGCTGGGGGCGTTGGTGGGAAGAACTGTGACCCGCTCGATTCTATGAAGATGTTCGACTCCGATGTTCACCGATGTTTTTCATTATCATCTTCATCGCCTGTATGCTGACAGACAATTGCATTTACTTTATTACCATTTTTAATCACCCGTAGACAGCTGATGATGCCGAAATATTGCGGCAATCACGTTGGAAAATATGCAGGGACGTTTAAAAAACCCTGCATTGAAAATGCCAATATTTAATGAAATTAATATTCTTTGAAATACAGAGAGGTTATTCAATATGTATGTCGTTTTTTTAGAACTCAACTCGTTTTCCAATAATTTTCCTGGCTTGTTATTTCAGAAACACGAAACTGTTAAGTCAACGTTATTTTAAAATAATCACCTTTACTTAACTTTGAATTAGTTTAAGAATGGTATTAATAACAATCTCCATGATCACCCGTAGACAGCTGATGATGCCGAAATTTTGCGGCAATCACGTTGAAATTATATCGGAGGTCCTTCCGAGGATGTCGATGAATACTTGGGAGTCGTCGTTTTAAAGCGAAACAAGAAGCCATGTTTCTGGAAAAGACGGTTGACGGTGTAGACGTAAAGGTCTAGATGTAAACGTTAAGGTATCGGTGTAGGGGAAGGGTTCGGCAGTCAATGCGGTTGAGGATGAATTTGGTCTGGCAGAATTTAATGGCAGTGTAGGTAAGGGTGGCAAGAAGGATGAAGATGTGTCGGTGTAGAAATGGGGGTTGCAGTAGATGTCGTTTTAGAGAATTGGGGCTTGGCAGGATATGGTGGCGGTGATTGGTCAAAAGGATTACGTGAAAATATCGGTGTTGGGGAAGAAGACGAAAGGGGGTGGTGAGCTAAACCAACTGTATAAAGGGGAAAACGATATCTTTGGTGAATTCGCCGAAAGACAAGTTCCGTTTCACATGAAAGCGTTGCAATCTGCAAGATACACTTGCATTTCCATGAACGCTACTGTGGTGGTTGCAAATTTTAACTTTTCATTGCTTTTTTATAGGCTGAAGATTGTACCGCACGTTTAAGAATATTCTATTCCACGTTGCTGCACATGTTCTCAGTCGTTTTAAAGCGAAATAAGAAGCCAAGTTCGGATGTTTCTCGAAAAGACGGTTGACGATTGTGTAGCATTGCTAAGAAAATAAAAATAAATTAAATGCGAGCATAAACTGAAATTTTGTAGGCATTGCTTGAAGCGAATGAAACTGCGGTCTAACTGATGTCAATAGACTAATGTAACCATCTACATTGAGTGACGTTCAGTTTGGATTTTTGCCTGAACCGTTTTCACTAGATTGGCTTGGCACCATTTTAGTAAAATTCGATGTTTAACAACCTGGCAGACAAACAGTCTTGTTCTTAGGAGGAAAGTTACATTCAACTAAATTCAACTAGTCAATAAAGATGTGTTCAAATTTGATTGATTATATCATATTTTATAAAACTTAAATTCTGATTATCATAACCGAGAAATACATGGAGATGCATTATTCGAGGTTAAAAAATGTGGTTGAGGAGGAATGGGATGGTTGAGGTGAAGGGTCTTGGGAGGACGTGGATGTGTCGGTGTAGAAAGAAGGGTCTTGAGGAGGACGTGGCGGTTTCGGTATTGATGTAAGGGGGTGGCAGTCAATGTGGAAACATTGACAACCCTGTGCCTTAAAACCTTATTATCGAAACGAGCCATCAGCTGCGCAAATCAGTCGCTTAATTTATTCTCAGTTAGGCAACCACGCGTGGAACATTAAACGCCACCAATTAACATGATTCCCTTCTTTTAGATTACAGTTAAACAAGAAGAGTCCAATCAAAAACAGTCCGCGCAACTCTGCTTTCAAGATTTGTGGCAGACACCAGTTATCGAATAATTTGGATTGTCGTCGTCAGGCGTGATTGATACAAATCTTTATCACAAGTCAAATCTCTGGTTGCGTCTTTTGGGACACATTCCTGTCGAAATGTATTCGCAATAAGCATTGTCAGCCGGACAGCCACGTTTTCAGCGGAAACGACATTTTAATCGATACACAAAGGATCTGAAATCAAGTTTTCTTCACTTTAAGATGGGGCCTGTTCCCCATTCAAAAAATTCTGTATTTTCCTTACAGTGGTGACAGCATAATAAAAATAAAATTGTTTTCTTAATTTAAATCAATTGCCCACTTGACACTCGTTACAGAAAACTCCTGTTTTTTCTAAATCGTATAAAAATATTAGTCGTCACCAATTTTACACAGGTTTCTTATAATCTGAATTTAAATAACTAGCATTGACTTGTGTAAAAAATGCCACAATAGTTGGCATATAAGTAGTATAATTACTGCTAATCACACGAACGATTTCGATCGGATGATTCCCCGCGGTCTTGTGATTGCTAAAGCGCTTAACTGTTTAGTCGACGTTTTCTTATAATTAACCGCTTTCAGTCCATTGTAATTAGTCTAGGAATCCCTTGTAATCCCTCGTTAATTGTTAACAAAAAATGACGCTTACACGTGTCAATCTACAAATGACAAAAACGCCAAGTCTGTTTTCCGGTTCATCTAGAGTGGAGTGACACACATTCTCCATCAAAACAGGATGCCTCACACTGGATAACACAAGGCACAGCTGCCGTTGTCGACAGTCGCCAAGACACGAGCAATATCCTCCAGTTCTTTGCTCATAAACCAGTTTCTTAGAATTCGCGCCATAAAGACTAATTTCGCTGTTACCCCAAAGCATATAAAACCTCACTATTCCATTTTATTCGTCACCATATACCGACGCACTTTACGTAGCCCCCATTTTCCATTAAATGCGTCTTCTCATTATGATGGCTACCGTTGACGTCTGCAAAGTTCTACGTTTACCGATACAAATCCGCGAACGAAGACCAGAATCTTCTTAAAGAGGAGCATCACATATTAAGATTTTAAATCTTGAATAAGGCGATAATGGTGACGAAAAGAAAGAAGAAGTTGTTCAAACGCGATTTCTTCGTTGTTTACTCTGCCCGCAACTACCAAATGGTTCCACGGGACCTGTGACGTTTGTACATCCATTGTACATCTATTCTTGTAAGATGCTCTGGAATGAAAATGTTCGGCACTCAAATTCATTGTCGTTTTTAACAACTTATCTTCTACATACTCCATAAACTCTGTCCAAAAACAACCATTGTAGAAAGCCTTTTCTCGTATTATTAATGCTTGTTTTTCCAATCTGATCAACTAATTACATTTAAATCTCCCAAGATCCAATGAACATGATTTCCTTTTTTTCGATTACAGTTTAACTAGAAGGGTCCAAGCAAAAACAGTCCCCGCCACTCGGCTTTCAAGATTTGTGGCAGACACCAGCGATCGAATAATTTCGATTTTCGTAGACGCAATGGCCAGGCTTGACAGCCGTAGATAAAGCTCGATTGATACTAATCTTTATCCTAAGTCAAATCTTCAATTGCATCTTTTGAAACACATTCCTGGCGAAGTTTATTCGCGGTTTACAATCATCTTTGGTACACAATAAGCATTGTCAGCGGGACAGCCGCGTTTTCTGATGAATCGGCACATCATACGCCCTCCTTCGTAATCGATGCTCGAAGGATCCGAAATCAAACGTTCTTCACTTTAAGCTTGGGGCCTTGTTGCATTTTCAAAAATAAGTGTTTTTCAAAGAATAAAGATTGTTTTCAATATTAAAAATTTACTGCTCACTTGACACTCGTATGAATAAACTACTTTTTTTTATCTAAATCGTATAAAAACATTAGTCCTAACCAGTTTAACACAGCCTTTTTATAATCTGACTTCAAATAACTATCATTAACTTATATATTGTTTGTGCAAAGAAATACAACAATAGTTGGCATATAAGTAGTATAATAACTGATAATCACACGAAAGATTCGGATTGGATTATTCCCCGCTGTCCTGTAATTGCGCAACCGCTTAACTATTAAGTCAACGTTTTCTTATAATTATCCGCTTAGCAGCGTCTTCGGAAATTAAAAAAAACGATTTCGTTGGTGAATTCGCCAGAAGATAAGTTCTGTTGCAATCGACACGATACGCCTGCATGTCCAAGAACGCTACTGTGGTGGTTGCAAATTTCAACCGGTTACACAAGCAATTCGTCTATTCTATAATAAGGGTTAATTCAACCCTCCATACAATCCTATCACAACTACTAAAACGTTGAACAGTTCTGGCGATTGACGCTCCCGAAGCGTTTGGTGGGTTTTATTGTGTCTCGCGGATAAGAAGAGATTAAGCAAGAGTACTGTGAATACGTAAGCGCCTCTATAATTGGCGCAGACTGCCTTGTCGCTCTTGTTATGGGAAAGGAGAAATTGAAGTAAACAGATAGACATCGCGACCGGAACTTACTTCCTACACTTCACGAACCCCACAATTAATCTGGCTTAATATGCAGGACTTTAAAATCCTTCATGTAAATTTTTCTAAATAATTTCATTTTCTAAATAATTTGCGTAGTTGTAAATTGATTGCGGATCAAAAGGCAATCTCCCATCTCTTTTTGTATGGGTTGTCTCAATTTCAATGCAGATGCTGTAAAAGCATATCCATTTTTGAATAAATTCAACACGCTGCCGCGGTGCAATAGTCTATTAAATACTAACCAACTTTATAACGGCACATGAATTCTCTTACTTTCGAAATCATGAAACAAAATAAAAGTACCGCATTCTGTTTAATATTTAAAGAGATAACAGAATTTGTTTTTATTGTGCTTACGTTCCATAGATCTGCTACTTCAACATTCTCCAACATCTTTTATTAATGGTTGGCGGCGAATTAGCGGAAATAGCGGGAACAGATTTTTACCCCTCACGGTCGTATATAGAAAGACAGACGTCAAAACACCGACATAACCGGACGAGCAGACGCGCAGCAGCAAGATTGAAATGAAAAAGGCAACAAAAACATGTTCGCAGCTAAAACAAGCTGGATTCGTCCAGCCCAAAAAACTCCGTTGTACGCCCGCTCTAATTAGCCAATCTACAGCGGCTACCAAATACATTCTGGCGGTGTCGGTGATTCCTCGAAGGTTTCCTTGAGGTTTCAATACGGTACCACAATTGCCTGCAGCTTTCGAACCTGAAGGTCACGAAGTCCAATGCTTTCAGTTTTCAAACATTTTTTGCGCACCTAATTGATTGGTGGAATTAATCTGTGTAGCCTTGGTCGCATTGGTAGAAGTTGTTTACATTGATGAAAACCAGAATAAATGGATTTGGAGGGGAATGGGGGTGAAGGAGGGACCATTGAAGTGCTTTTGTGGTCAACTAGTCAGTTTAGTTCCTGCTTCACCTGCTCTGGTTAAACTAAATTCAGGAATGACCGAATTGCGATCTGCAGCTGTCCTTGTAAGTATTGCTTATGCATTGGTCGAAAAGATTTACACTTTGATAAACTTGAAAATACGGGATCAAGGAGGGACCATTTCGTCGAGTGTGATTGTCTCTTAATGACTCAATGGCAGGAGAGGAATGTGAAGGGTTATCAACATGTTGCCTTGGGTTGTTTAAATGCGGAAATTGTTTCAACGCGAATGAGTTTAACCTTAGAAGATGATTTTTCAGCAAAAGCATCATGGCGCTGATACAGATGTTGTCCGAATTGCCACATCGACAAATCCATTGGCCTCCAAGATGACACCCAACTCCTTGCAACATGTTCGATTTCCTCTCTATCAGCTTTATTTTTATTGCCAAGGTCCAAAAAAAGCAGCCAGTTATTTAGTCATTATCTCATATTAGACGGGACGCCTCGTGCCTTGGCCGGCTGCCAGACGAGCGATTGGACAGGAGTTTCAGCCAGTCAGTCGGGGTGGGGGTCGGAATGCTGCTGTAACCATGCCGACATCATCCTCGTCGTCATCATCATCATCATTGACACCCCATAACCTCACAGCAGCTGAATCAGGGGAGGTAGGGTTGTCTTTTCAATAATTGGCATTGCTTATACGAAAATAGATTAAAAAGAAGCCTTCCAGTCCAGAGAAATTCTGTGAATTGTGAAACTGTGATGCATGGCATGGGCCAATAGGAGGCCGTCATCTTGGCCCACAATTCTCAAGAACATTTAAAGTACGGCATCTTCATATTGTTGCGACATGTCCGTTCCGAGGTCATTTATACATAATTGGTTATATAATTGTATTTTCTCTGGTGCATTCTTCTCACTTGACACTCGTATGAATAAACTACTTTTTTATCTGAATCGTATAAAAAACATTAGTCCTAACCAGTTTAACACAGCCTTTTTATAATCTGACTTGAAATAACTATCATTAACTTATATATTGGTTGTGCAAAGAAATACAACAATAGTTGGCATATAAGTAGTATAATAACTGATAATCACACGAAAGATTCGGATTTGATTATTCCCTGCTGTCCTGTAATTTCGCAACCGCTTAACTATTAAGTCAACGTTTTCTTATAATTATCCGCTAAGCAGCGTCTTCTTACTTACAGGATGCCTTTTACTCTCCGAGACGCAGCAGCTTAGCCTCCCAACATCTCACGCGATCCGAAAAGATCTTACAGAGACATCCTCTCTATTCCCACACCATGGATGAGTAGGGTAGTTTACCGCAGTAAGAAGCCCAAAGCTCCCAATGGATGAATTATAGTATCAGTCGTAACTACAGCAACCTCCATATTTATTCAATTGGTTAATCTCAGGGTCATTGAAGTTGCAATTTCGGCGGATTAGATATTATTAGTTTCAACCTAGCCCGAATCTAAGTGGACACTTGGGAGTTTCTCATTTATCGATTTTCGGCCCCTTTGAAGGGCATGAAACCGCACAAAAAGTAAAAAAATTCCGCTATCTCAGTCCCGATTGTTTTTCGTTCATTTCAATGCTGAAGATTTTTTGGTAAAGCCACACTTCGCTACAATGCCAGGAGGACGGTAGGATTCAGTTACATTTTTTTCAAGTCACAAAAATCTGCGATCAAACTTTGTTCTACACACAACCTGGATTCCGGCACCCTTGAATAGCTAAAAACGATTGTCACTCTTATTTAAGTGCATGCTATCAGCACAGTTTCCTTTTTACAGATAACTGTGGTGCACCACGTGGCCATCTTGTCTTGCTATCTTGCGATTGGTCGTTTAGACCGAACGCTGGGTCATTTAGAGTGAGGTAACCGGATTTCTCTTGGTCCCCCAACCCTTGGTAGCCCCAAAACGCAGCCTCCCCCAACCCCCCATCTCACATCAGCCCATGAGACAAGACAGCGACATGATTAAGGTGGCTACCCTCCTATTGTGTTCCAATATTTTCTTCTCTTTAGTAAGCGCACTTACTCGATGCGCGCACTTTTCACCAACCTACCTTCATCAGTCAAGGTCACGCATCCGGACAAAGACAGTCGCTTTGGAGTGCTCTCGTAGTTATCTCGACTCGGGGTCCGAAGTTTGCTGATAACATCATCATCATCATCCTTTAATTACTGAACGGGCTGCAGTTGACGCTCACTTGGGCTGAGATGCTCGGTGGTGAATCAATCATATTGTTGAGAATCAAAAAATTGTTCGAAACTCACCTGGGCAGAAAAGCTTTTTCTGAATGCTCATAAAAGATCCCTCCTTGTCCGTTAGATGACATGCCAGTTTCATTGCGGAAATGCTGATTACCATTTCCAGACTAATTTGCCAATCCTAAACTCATTGTCGAAAATAAAAATCCTGATGACAGATCTTCTGGGGGAGTTACGTCTGGTAGAACTAAATACTGAACTACAAAAACAAGGGATTATCCAAGATCGAGCTGGTGGTTCTAATCGATGAAAGGCGAGTTGAGCTGGAAAACACAAAATCTGTGCTGCAAAAAACAGACTAATCCAGCTAGTTCGAGTGGTAAAAAATAATAAAATGCGCTTTTTATGAAACGGAGGAGTCGTTTTTTTAATACGAAATTAGGCTGCCGATTCGGTTTTTCAGGTTGAATACGGTCAACAATGGAAGATACCTTAGATCATTTCATCTGAAGTTGGGCTCTTTTTATTCCGTTTAGATGAAGGAGAAAGAGGAGTTGTCACGCAGCTAGTATTCAAACTTGGATGTTTGGTCACACCGGTCACTCGTTTAAATAATTTTAGTGACTAATAATGTGTAAAGTATACAATTTAGTAAAAGTGATTGGAAGGAACTAGTATTTTAAACATCTATCCGTCAATAAACGAATGTTTTAGATCAATTTTGCGAAAGCAAATCAATTATTTCCCCAAGAACGCACATTCCCTGATCGTACGGTTTTTTGATAACCCTTACAAGTTTCGTATTGGAGCCTTTTAATGCTGACACAAAATGCCCTCTTTCTGTTAATTTTATTATGCCTCAAGCACCCCTTTCGAACGAATTATCCCAAGTCTACACTGCACCTGTTCTGCGGTGTGTCAATTAGGAAAATTCGATGCCCCACTGGTTCAAACGAATCCGTTAATCTCTCTGTGTGTGCCCCAGTTCTAATCGACACGAAAGCCTCACCAATGGTGTCTGATTGGCTCATTCGTGAATGCACTCGATGCAACATGTGTGTGGTGCAATGCACGATGATGACAAGCTAATTGTTCAATCGAGGGAGCAAATTTGCACGTTAGTCGCTTCTTCGATTAAATTGCCATATGTCTCTCTTCTTGGAATATTAACGGCAGATGCGGAAATTTTGCAGCAATCACGTTGGAATTATATCGGAGATCCTTCCGAGGATTTTGATGAATACTTGGGAGTCGTCGTTTTAAAGCGAAACAAGAAGCCAAGTTCGGATGTTTCTCGAAAAGACGGTTGACGATTATGTAGCCTTGTTAAGAAAATAAAAATAAATTAAATGCTAGCTTAAAGGTAAATTTTGTAGGCATTGATTGAAGTGAATTAAACTGCGGTCTTACCGATCTAACTATCAACATGGACTGACGTTCACTTTGGATTTTTGCCTGAACCGTTTTCACTAGATTGGCTTGGCACCATTTTAGTAAAATGCGATGTTTAACAACCTGGCAGACAAACAGTCTTGTTGTTAGGAGGAAAGTGTCATTCAACTAAATTAAAATAGCCAATGCAGATGTGTTCAAATTTGATTAATTATATCTAATTTAATGAAACTTAAATTATGGTAATCATAACCGAGAAATAAATAGAGATGCATTATTCGAGGTTAAAACTGTGGTTGAGGAGGAATGGGGCGGTCGGGGAAGAGGACGTGGATGTGTCGGTGTAGAGGTATACGTAGAAGTAACAGTATTTGTAGTAGCAGCAGTAGCAGTAGTATAAGAAGTATTGGTAGTAGCATAATTCGTATTAGTAGAAGTCGTTGAATCAGCAGAAGTTGTAGCTTTAGTAGAAGTCGAATTGGACGAGTGCGTTTGTAAAACGCGAAGTTGTTTTGTCAAATCGTATTTGCCGATGCAAGGGAATGGAGACCATTCCGATTGCATTCGTCTTAGCCGCTGCGAGAAAATAGGAATTCGCTCATTTCGTGCCTATCCCATGGTAGTGGGTCGGTTCAAATGCCTGTTTAATGGTGCCATTGTGTTACGTGACAAAAAGGAACATTCGCAACGTCATGGTCACAGTTGTGGGCACTCCAGGTAATCGGAAATAACAATAGAAATAAATCAGAGTTCTAAAGAGTAACTCACCTTTTGATTCATGTTCTTCCGAAATGGAGGGTCTTTTGGATGAAGGAAGAAGAGGAAGAGTTGTCACGCAGTATTCAAACTTGGTTGTATGGTCGAACCAGTAACTCGTATAAACAATTGAGTGTCAAATTACGATATATAAAATGTGACCTTACTATCTTTCAAGAAAATAATTTCGATTTTGCGATAGCAAATCAATGAATTCCCGAAGAACGCACATTCCCTGATCAAACAGATTTAGAGAACCCAGACACGTTTAGTATTGGAGCCCTTTTATGGTGACACGTTATGCCTTCTTACCATTAATTGTATTATGCCTCAAGCACCCCTTTCGAACGATGTATCCCAAGTCTACACTGAACCTGTTCCGCGGTGTGCCCCATTTGGTACATACTATCATAATGAAGGAAAATTGATTTACGAATTATTCTTTTGTTTTCACTGGTTTAAACAAATTCGAAAATATCTCTGCGTGTGGCTCAGTTTTTACCGACATGGAAGCCTCACAAATAGTGTCTCATTGGGTCATTCATGAATGCACTCGATGCAACATGTGTGTGGTGCAATACACGACGATGGCAAGCCAATCGTTCAATCTAGCGAGCAAATTTGCACTTAAGTCGCTTTTTCGATTGAATTGCTATATGTCTATCTTCTTGAAATATTCACGGCATCCAAATATGCAAAATAAAAGTGTCGGAAATTGATTGAACGTCAACTTTGTTGAGATTAGTCTGTCCTTGACATTCGTGTAGGGAAGCAGTGTTTTGATGTTTTAAATTTATTTCGAAATAACTAGACAGATATTATGACATCAGAAGAAAGAAGCTCTTTACACGCAGAAGATGAACTTGAAGAAAACGTATTCGTGATTGGTAAAGTTAAATCAAACTGCGGTCTGACCGATGTAAATAGACTAATGTAACCATCAACATGGAGTGACGTTCAATTTGGATTTTTGCCGTAACCGTTTTCACTAGATTTGCTTGGCACCATTTTAGTAAAATTTGATTTTCAACTAGATTCGACTAGTCAATAAATATGGGTTCAAATTTGATTGATTATATCGAATTAAATAAAACATAAATTATGATAATCATAACCCGGAAACAAATGGAGATGTAAAAAAATGTTGTTGAGGAGGAATGGGCTTGACAGAATATGGTGGCGTTAACGGTGATGGGCCTAGAAAAGGACGTGGTAGTGTCGGTGTAGAGGTATTCGTAGAAGTAGTAGTAGTAGTGGTAGTAGCAGCAGTCGAATTGGGCGAGTGCGTTTCTAAAACGCGAGGTGCTTTGGTCAAATCGTAATTGCCGATGCCAGAGAACGAAGACTATTCTGATTGCAGTCGTCTTAGCCGTTAAGTGAAAAAAGGAAAATCTCATCGTAGTGGGTCGGTGCAAATTCAAAGTCTAATGGTGCAATTGTGTCACGTGACCAAGAAAAAAATTCTCAACGTCACGGTTCAAGTTGTCAGGACGTGGAAGTGTCGGTTTAGAGAAAGGGGGTTTGCAGTGGAAGTGTTGGAAGTGGTCTAAAGGAAGGAGGTGGAGAAGGGGAAGTTACAATGCAGATAATTCGAAAGGACAATATAATCATCAAATGAAAACGAAGTATTAAGTGCCGAGAGCAAAAGGTGACAGCATCAGTCCGAAACGGTTGATACCAGTTAAATAAATGTATTACTGTTCTGAAATTTCGCTTCCTGTCTGGTTACGGGATCGATATAACGGCTTCAGATTGATAGTGCGATAGCTTGAGATGACGTTGCCAGTACGTGTTCTCCAAAACTAAAGTGCATTAAAGGATGTCTGCCGACCAAAATGTTGAAGAATGTAAAGATCTGATGAAGGGCGCAAGGAAATGGTTAGACGAGATGTTTATATGGATTGCAGTAAGGGGGTGGGGTGTGACGAATTCGATAGGAAGCATTCGTGAGATAACAAAACAGCCTGACTGGAAAAATAAATTGGTTTTTAAACGTTCGATATGCTTGAATTATTTCTCGACTTGCGAGTCTTGGAATAAAGTAAACAATAGATTAATATCAATAAATATAAGAATTACAATATATTACTGCGATCTTAAAAAAATATAAAAATTCCGAAATAGCAATTATTGTCCGTACTGTTGATTTGTTTCCATTACTGCTTCATTGCTGTCTTCATCCCAAAAGCATCTGACAAAAAAGGAGCCAGCGGTGGGATTAATGTATCAAGCAGACCCCAAACACTCGCATGGCAACACCTGCGCCCATGCCCATGAACCGCAATATATTAGATTTGTCTTGTGTTTGTCGACATGGGCTTATTATGCTGTTGCAAGTATAATTGAACTGTCTACAGTTTGTACGTCCATTCGTGTAAGATGCTCTGGCATGAAAATGTTTTGTACAACAATTCCTTGCCGTTTATAACAACTTTTCTTCTACATACTCCATAAACTCAGTCCAAAAAACTATTGTAGAAAGCCTTTTCTTTTGTTATTATTTATTCTAGTTTATCGTATATAAGGTATCGCCGATTATTCTAGTTTGTCCCATCTGATCCACCAATTACATTTAAATCTTCCAAGATCCAATTAAGATGATTCCCTTCTTTTAGATTACAGTTAAACAAGAAGATTCTAAGCAAAAAAGTCTCCCACCACTCTGCTTTAAAGATTTGTGGCAGAATCCAGAGATCGAATACTTTCGATTTTCGTCGACAGAATTGGCTAGGTTTGACAGCCGTAGATAAAAGGCGCGATTGATACAAATCTTTCACCCAAGTCAAATCTATGGTTGCATCTTTTGAAAAACATTTCTGGCGAAATTTATTCGCAGTTTACCTTCTTCTTTGGTTCACAATAAGGATTGTCAGCCGAAATGTCACTTTTTCCAGTGAATCGGCATATTATGCATCCTTCTTCGTAATCGATGCTCGAAGGATCCCAAATCAAGGTATCTTTACTTTAAGATTTGGGGTCTTCTACCCCATTCAAAAATATTTTATCCACTCAACACTGGTGACAAAATCAAATCCATTGATTTCTTTCAAAAAAATAAACTGCCTACTTGACACTCGGTACAGAACACTCCTTTTTATCTGAATCGTATAAAATCATTAGTCTCCACCAGATTTCAACAAGTTTCCTATAATTTGAATTCAGATAACTATTATTTACTTATTTATTGGTTGTGTGAAAAAAATCCACAATAGTTGGCATATAAGTAGTATAATTACTGATAATCACACGAACGATTCCGATCGGATTATTTCCCGCTGTCTTGTGATTGCTAAAGCGCTAAACTGTTAAGTCAACGTTTTCTTATAATTATCCGCTAAGCAGCGTCTTCGGAAATAATAAAAAAACGATATCGTTGTTCAATTGACATCTAAAATCCGCTGCAATCGGCGAGATAAAGTTGCATTTCCATGAACGCTACTGTGGTGGTTGCTAAAGCGCAAAAGTCTGTTTTCCGGTTAATCTAGAGTTGAGTGAAACACATTCTCCATCAAAACAGGATTCCTCACACTGGATCACTCAAGGCACATCCGCCGTAATCGACAGTCGCCAAGACATGCGTCTTCTCATTTTGATGGCTACCGTTGACGTCTGCAAAGTTCTACGTTTGCCAATGCAAATCTGCGATAGAAGGTGAGAATCTTCCTTTAGAGGAGATTTTAAATCTTAAATAAGGCGATAGAAGAAGTGTTTCAAACGCGATTTCTTCGTTTTTTACTCTGCCCTCAACAACCAAATGGTTCCACGGGACCTGTGAAGTTTAGACCTATCGCCAACTCATCTCTTTGGTACCAGCATTGTCCACTGGCGCATTGATTGCGGTGTCAGTTGTCTTCGAGAAGTCAATAATTGGCGACTAACTGACCGCCTTTGCACGCAAGTGTAACGAGGATTCACGCACAGCCTCCCGATTCCCAATTTGATCGCTGTTTCGGGTTACTTGGGGGTGTGTGCGTATCTTTTTAATAAACATACCGCCAAAAACTTAAAAGACCAGCATCATAATCATCAGGCATTTCGACTACCATTAAATTTTCAAGAGAAGACCTCCCCTCCCACCCCTACAAACCCCTTAACCGTAAACGCCCATGGTCTTGTGAAAAATAGTAAAATGTCATATCCATTTTTACGTCAAGGAAGTCGGGTTGGGCTGGGGTGTAGTTCCAGTTACAATCAACAATGCATTCATTTGGCTAACTCAATGCCAGCGGCAGGTTTAAAACGCTCAAATGTCCGTAAGGGTGCGAGGAATTCAGACGTCAGAAATTGCTTACACACTCTTCCTACGCGTACGGGCTTACCCGAACAGGTATCGAAATGGTGTCCAGCGCGAGAGATTGTAAACGATGATGTGGGGGTGTGGGGGGGTATGCTGGGTCCCGACGAGGAGTCACACGCGTGGTTATCTCCCAGTCTCCTACTGGAATCCCTTTCACTGGTCCCGAATTGCTTCGGTCACACTCCATCAAACCACTTGAAAGACGGACATATCCAGGTGCCGGTATTAGACTAAAAATTTGGGTTTCTGGGTTATAGATGAGATGTCCTCTAACCTCTAGGGGATAGGCTATGACCTTGCGAATAACACGAAGCCTAAAAATGGTGGGAGGGTTTATCAAACATGAATGGAAGTTTCACAGTCCAACTAGAAGAATCGAGATCACTATTTTGTCAACCACTTCCACTTTATCGAATAAATACCCTTAGGAATAGTTGTCATAACGGCGACACGCGTGTTTAGTCGCAGTCAGCTCACGTATGCTCAAAATGATTTATCTACGCTACGGATTGTTAAAGGCAGCCAAAATGCGCTTCTGTTGACCAACCACATTGAGCCCTTCTGTTGCGGCCTTGAAGGAGGACTTAGTCTGTGTAGCCTTGGTCGCATTGGTAGAAGTGGTTAACATTGATAAAAACAAAAAAAAAGGATTTGGAGGGGGGTGAAGGTGAAGGAGGGACCATTGAAGTGTTTTTGTAATCCACTAAGCAATGGTTAACTAGTCAGCTTAGTTCCTGCTTCACCTGCAATGGTTAAACAAAGAATATGGAAAATTCAGGAATGACCGAAAAGTCAAAAAAAGCAGCCAGTTATTTCGTGCTCTTCTCAGAAGACGGGACGCCTCGTGCCTTGGCCGGCTGTCAGACGGCCGATTGGACAGTAGTGTCGGCCAGTCAGTCGGGGAGGGGGTCGGAATGCTGCTGTCACCATTCCGACATCATCCTCGTCGTCGTCGTCATCGTCGTCATTTACACGCCATGCACTAACAGCAGCTGAATCAGAGTAAGTAGGGTCGTCTTTTTAATAATTGGCATTGCTTATACGAAAATATATTACAAAAAAGCCTTTAGGGCAACTGTGCAGCATGGCATGGGCCAATAGGCGGCAGTCATCTTGGCCCAGAATTTTCAAGAACATTTAAAGTTGCGAAATGTCCGTTCTGAGCTCATTTAAAAATAATGATTGATATTATTGTTTTTTCTCTTACTCCCTACTTACAGGTTGCCTTTAACTATCCCAACCCTTCGCAGACGCAGCAGCTAAGCCTCCCTACATCTCACACCATCCGACGAGATCCCACAACGACCTCCTCTCTTCTCCCACCCCATTGATCAGCGAAAATTGTTTTACCTACCTATTTCAATGCTCTCTGGTCCATTTAGATTGAGGTAACTGGATTCCTCTTGCCGCAATAACAAAGCCCCCCCCCACCCTACATCTCACGTTAGCCCATGAGACCAGACAGCGACATGATTGAGGTGGCTACCCTCTCGTGGTATTCCAATATTCCCTTCTCTTTCGTAAGCGCACTAACTCGATGCGCGCACTTTTCACCAACCTTCCTTCATCAGTCAAGGTCCCGCATCCGGACTCAGACAGTCGCTTTGGAGGGCGCT
The DNA here is from genome assembly GCA_028672205.1 of Proteocephalus fallax. Classification (NCBI taxonomy): domain Eukaryota; kingdom Metazoa; phylum Platyhelminthes; class Cestoda; order Proteocephalidea; family Proteocephalidae; genus Proteocephalus; species Proteocephalus fallax. The sequence continues at coordinate 5,134 of JAPUBX010001990.1, read as the reverse complement.
CGTGGTTATCTCGTCTCGGGGTCCGCAGTTTGGCCGATAACATCATCATCCTCAAATAACTGAAAGTTCTGCGCGTAAAAGATCCCTCCTAGTCCCTTAGATAACATGCTAGTTTCATTGCGGAAATGCTCGATCACCGATTCCAGACCAATTCGCCGATCCTAAATTCCTTGTCGATGATAAAGCTCCTTGTCGATGACAGATCTTCTGGGGGAGTAAAGTCTGGTAGAACTTAAAACTGAACTACAAAAAGAGGGATTATCCCAGGTCGAGCTGGTGGTTCTCGTCGATGAAAGGCGAGTCGAGCTGGAAACCACCAAAACTTTGCTGCAACAAACAGACGAATCCAGTTAGTTCGAGTGGTCTAAAATAATTAAATACGCTTTTTATAAACGGGAGACGTCATTTCATCCGAAAGTGGGCTCGTTGTATTCCTTTTAGATGAATGAAGAAATGGAGGAGAAGGAGGAGGAGTGGTAACGCATACATTCAAACTTGGATGTATGGTCACTTGTATAAACAAGTTTTGTGACCAATAATATATAAAGTATATACTTTAGAAAAAGTGACTGCAATTACTGAAAAGTAACTAATACCTACCACATCTATCGGTCAAGAAAATAATGCCGACATGTGTTAGATCAATTTCGCGAAAGCAAATCAATTAATTCCCCAAGAACGCACATTCCCTGATCGTACTGATTTTAGTGAACACAGACAAGTTTCGTATTGGGGCCTTTTAATGCTGACACTTTCTGCCCTCTATCTGCAAATTGTATCATGCTTCAAGCACCCTTTCGAACGAATTATCCCAAGTCTACACTGCACCTGTTTCGCGGGGAGTCAATTGGGGAAAAACGATGCCTTTTTGGTTTATACCATCAAAATAAAGGAAAATTCATTTCAGAATTATTGCATTTACTATCGCTGGTTCAAACGAATTCGTTAATCTCTCTTTGTGTGGCTTAGTTCTAATCGACACGGAAGCCTCACCAATGGTGTCTTATTGGCTCATGCGTAAATGAACTCTATGCAACATGTTTGTGGTGCAATTGTGACGCTGTTCCAATTGTGGGATTCTGACCTAAGAAATATTAGACCTTCGTAGAACATGGATACACATCCCAGGCAGCCATAATGAGGAGACTCATTAAAATGAAAAGAATGGATATAATTATACAAAATGTTATAAATGGATGGAGAGGAAATAAAGACTTAGTTTAAAAATGGGATGGGTCTTCATAACGGGAAAACTACGATGCTGGTTTGGAAAGGGAGGAAGTTGCTCTAGTCTTGGCGACTGTGGATGAAGGCGGCTGTGTCCTTGTGAAATCCAGTTTGATGCATCCTGTATTGTTGGGGAGAGTGTTTGGTCTCACTCTAGATGAACCAGATTGCAATCTTCACCGTCATAGAAAACGGCCACCCCGTCCAAAGGTGGTTGGCACGAGGTCGCGTCCTATTGGCGCGCCGTAGACATTGTGCGTCCTTCATATCATGTTCTGGTAAAACACCGGGCGTTACACAAGACACGACGATTACAAGCCAATTGTTCAATCCAGTTAGCATATTTGCGCGTACGTCGCTTCTTCGATTGAATTGCCCTATGTCTCTCTTCTTGAAATATTCACGGCACCCAAATATGCCAAATAAAAGTCTCGAGAATTGATTGAACGTCCACTTTGTGGAGATTTGACTGTCCTTGACATTTGTGTGTAGGGAAGCGGCGTTTTGATGTTTGGACTCTTTTTAGAACGAACTAGACGGTTATCATGACATCGGGAAAAAGTCGATGTTTACAAGTCAAAACTGAACTTGACGAAAACGTATTGGTGATTGTGGACGTTAAATTAGATAACGGAATAAGGTCGGAAATGTCGAGTTTTTCACAGTTTCAAGGCAATACGCCAGTTGACATCGAGTTTCCCCGGATTGCCGACGAGCGCGGAGTTGCCAGTCTCGGCGGTGAGTTCCTTTGAACACACTAAACATGAGCTAGTTTTCTTTATGGTGAAGGAAAGATCTACGTTATCGGTGGATGTCACTAGGACGATTGTGGGACAATCGGTGACGTTAATGTAATTGATCCATGGACTGGCCAGGTGTCTAAGGGACCATATCTTTTGTTTGATCGCCGTAAGGTCGCAGTAGCTTCTTCGGATGATGAAATTTTCGTCTGTGGCGGATGGGGAGATGGTGGATACCTTTCTTCTTGCGCGCGTCTGGCTGTTAGGAGGTCAGCTGCATGCCTTCACCCTTTCCTATTTTCATTTTCATTGTCTCGCGTTTTATTTTCTACAGACACGTCTGTTACAGAAAACACGAACGATTTCGATCGGATGATTCCCCGCTGTCTTGTGATTCCTAAAGCGCTTAACTGTTCAGTCAACGTTTTCTTATAATTAACCGCTTTCAGTCCATTGTAATTAGTCTAGGAATCCCTTGTAATCCCTCATTAATTGTTTACACAAAATGACGCTTACACGTGTCAATCTACAAATGAGAAAAACGCCAAGTCTGTTTTCCGGTTAATCTAGAGTGAAGTGACACACATTCTCCATCAAAACTGGATGCCTCAGACTGGATAACTCAAGGCGCAGCCGCCGTAATGGACAGTCTCCAAGACACGAGCAATATCTTGGAGTTCTTTTTTCTCATGAACCAGTGTCTTTGGTTTCGCGCTATAAATACCAATTTCGCTGTTACCCCAAAACATATAAAGCCTCACCATTCAATTTTATTCGTCACCATATACCGACGCACTTTATGTAGCCCAATTGTTTCCATTCAGTGCGTTTTCTCATTATGATGGCTACCGTTTACGTCGTTAAAGAGAGGAGATTTTAAATCTTGAATAAGGCGATAATGGTGACCAAAGGAAAGAAGACGTTGTTCAAACGCGATTTCTTCGTTGTTTCTCTGCCCTCAACTACCAAATGGTTCCACGAGACCTGTGAAGTTTAGACCTATCGCCAACTCATCTCTTTTGTACCAACAGTGTCTACTGGAACATTGAGAAGTCAATAATTGGCTTATTGTTCTCTTGCAGGTATAATTTAACTGTCTAAAGTTTGTACGTCTATTCGTGTAAGATGCTCTGGTATGAAAATAATTTGTACAACAATTCATTGTCGTTTACAACAACTTTTCTTCTAAATACTCCATAAACTCAGTCCTAAAAAACCATTGAAAAAAACCTTTTTTCTTGTTATTATTTATTCTAGTTTATCGTATATAAGGTGTCGCCGATTATTGTAGTTTGTCCTATCTGGTCCAACAATTACATTTAAATCTTCCAAGATCCAATTAAGATGATTCCCTTCTTTAAGATTACAGTTTAACAAGAAGATTCCAAGCAAAAAAAGTCCCCCACCATTCTGCTTTCAAGATTTGTGTCAGACACCAGCGATCAAATACTTCCGATTTTCGTCGACACAATTGGCTAATTTGACAGCCGTAGATTAAAGGCGCGAGTGATACAAATCTGTTTCCAAAGTCAAATCTCCGGTTGCATCTTTTTGAACACATTCCTGGTGAAATTTATCCGTAGTTTACCTTCTTCTTTGGTACACAATAAGCATTGTCAGCCGAAAAGTCACTTTTTCCAGTTAATCGGCATATTATGCACCATCGTTCTTCGTAATCGATGTTCGAAGGATCCCAAATTAAGGTTTCTTTACTTTAAGATTTGGGGTCTTTTACCCCATTCATGTGGTTCAAAAGAAAAAGGGCCGGGCAGGATGTGTTTGGGTGCCGGTGAAGGGTCTATAGGACGACGTCGAAGTGTCGCTGTAGAGGTAAGGGGGTCGCAGAGGATGTGATTTTGGAGGAATAGGGCCGGGAAGCATGCGGTGGCGGTGGGGGTGGATGTTCTATACAAGGACAGTAAAGTATCGGTGTAGTGGAAAGGGGTCGCAGTAGATGTGGTTTCGGAGGAATAAAACTGGACAGGATGTAATGGCGGTGGAAGTAAAGGGTCTATTGGAAGACGTCGAAGTGTCGGTGTAGAGGTAAGGGGGTGGAAGTTTATGTGGTTTTGGAAGCATAGGGCCGGACAAGATTTGGTGGGAGTAGAGGTGAAGGGTCTAGAGAAGGACCTGGAGGTATCGGTGTAATTTAAAGGGTTGGCAGGTTATGCGGTTGAGGAGGAATAGGGCCAGATAGGATGTGTTGGGGTGGAAGAGAAAGGTCTATAGGACGACGTCGAAGTGTCGGTGTAGAGGTGAAGTGGTTACAGTTCATGTGGTTTTGAAGGAATAGGGCTTGACAGGATCTGATTGCGGTGGAGGTGAAGGGTATAGAGGAAGACGTCTAAGTGTCAGTGTAGAGGTAAAAGGGTGGATGTGGTTGTGGAGGAACAGGGCCGGACAGAATGTTGTAGCGGTGTCGGTGAAGGGTCTAGAGGAAGACGTTGAGGTTTCGATATATTGGAAGAGAGGGCAGTGGATGTGGTTGAGGATTAATATGGCCGGGCAGCATGATGTTGCGGTGGACGTGAAGCGTCTATATGAGGACGTCGAAGTGTCAGTGTAGAGGTAAACATGTGGCAGTGGATATGGTTTTTGAGGAATGGAGACGTTCAAGATGCGGTTGCGGTGGACGTGAAGGGTCTAAGAGGAAGGACGTTGAGGTTTCGATATATTGTAAGAGAGGGCAGTACATGTGGTTGAGGAGGAAGAAGGCCGGGCAAGATGGTGTTGCGGTGGACGTGAAGCGTCTATATGGGGAGGTCGAAATGTCGGTGTCAAGGTAAAACGGTTGCATTTGGTGTGGTTGAGGAGGAAAAATTTAGTGGCGGTGGAAGTTAAGGGTTATAGAAAGACGTCGAAGTGTCAGTGTAGAGGTAAAGAGGGTGGCAGTAGATGTGGTTTTGGAGGAATAGGGCCGGACAAGATTCGGTTGCAATGGAGGTGAAGGGTCTATAGTAGGACGTGGAAGGGTCGGTGTTGTAGAAAGGGGTGGCAGTAGATGTTGTTTGTGAGGAATGGGTCCGGGAAGGATGTTGTGGCGGTGGAGGTGAAGGGCCAATAGAAGTACGCCAAAGTGTCGGTGTTGAGGTTAGAGGGTGGCAGTGGATGTGGTTCTGGATAAATAGGGCCGGACAGAATGTTTAAGCGGTGGATGTGAAGGGTCT
>JAPUBX010001989.1:0-50429 GCA_028672205.1 Proteocephalus fallax | reverse complement strand
GGCAAGGTATCCATCATCTCCCCATCCCCCACAGACGAATATTTCATCATCCGAAGAAGCAACTGCGGCCTTACGCCGTCCAAACAAAAGATCTGGTCCCTCAGACACCTGACCAGTCCATGGATCAATGACATTCACGTCATCGATAGTCCCACAATCATCCACGTGACATCCACCCATAAGGTGATCTTTCCTACACCAATACAGAAAACTGGCTCTAGCAAAAGTGGAATAAACCATGTTTTGTGTGTATAAGGAACTTACTGCCGAGACTTCATACTCCGCGCTCAGAGGCAATCTTGGGAAACTCAGGTCAACCTGGCGTATTGCCTTGAAACTGTGAAAAACTCGACATTTCCGACATTATTCCGTTATCCAATTTTACGTCCACAAGAACCAACACGGTTTTCTGTCAAGTCCAGTTTCGGCTTGAAAACATCGACGCTTTGCTGATCTCATAATATCCGTATAGTTCTTTCTAAAAATAGTCACAAAATCATAACGCCGCTTCCTGTAGACGAAATATCTCCTTATTAATTAGAAATAATGTATTATTAAAACTTCCAATAAAATTCCAATCGTTTTGTAGTAGTTGGTTCTTAGTCTATAATAATGGGGTTTTTGTTTTAATGATACTAGAGCGCGAAGAAATATGGACTTTATCTATCCTCGTGCCGCGTTCTGGTACTGCGTTCCGGTGCTGCCGATTTTTCCTCTGTGTTTTATATCAAGATCATGTCGCCATCTCCCGTTCGAAATGATAGAATGGTCCAGCAAAGACGAGCCGTCTCGTATGGGATGATGACTCGGAACCGTCAACCGCCTCCTCCCTCTACTGTCGTAAAAGACGACAGTACACCGTCTGCTCTGGGAAAACTCTGCGAAGTCGTCTCTCAACTGGCCGTTTCAGTGTCAGCAATGCACAACGATATGCGGAACCAGACCCAGTTCCCCGTTATACCCTCCTCGGCCGAGAAGAATGAGCCGACGACGTCCTTCCCCCGTATTTCCCCTCGACGATTCCCAAATGAGCCAGAGACCATCAAACCCTCTGCCACTTATGTCGTTCCCTTATCTACCGCAATAAACGCCATTGCGCACACTTCCCTACACGAATGTCAAGGACAGTCAAATCTCCACAAAATGGACGTTCAATCAATTCTCAAGACTTTTATTTGGCATATTCTGGTGCCGTTAATATTCCAAGAAGAGAGACACATGGCAATTTTATCGAAGAAGCGACTTACGTGCAAATTTGCTCCCTGGATTGAACAATTGGCTTGTCATCGTCGTGCATTGCACCACACACATGTTGCATCGAGTGCATTCACGAATGAGCCAATGAGACACCATTAGTGAGGCTTCCGTGTCGATTAGAACTGAGGCACACACAGAGAGATTAACGCATTCGTTTTAACCAGTGAAAATAAATGCAATAATTCGTAAATCAATTATCCTTCAGCCGAATTTCGTATTAAAAAAACGACTCCTCCGTTTCATAAAAGGCGCATTTTATTATTTTTAACCGCTCGAACTAGCTGGATTAGTCTGTTTTTTCAGAACAGATTTTGTGTTTTCCAGCTCGACTCGCCTTTCTTCGATTATAACTACCAGCTCGACCTTGGATAATCCCTTGTTTTGTTGTTCAGTTTGTAGTTCTACCAGACTTAACTCCCAAAGAAGATTTGTCATTAGGATTTTTATCATCGACAAGGAGTTTAGGATTGGCGAATTAGTCTGGAAATGGTGATCAGCATTTCCGCAATGAAACTGGCATGTTATTTAATAATAATAATAATATTCGCTTTATTAAGGTTGAGGACCAAAACTTTCAGCATTACAATTTACAATAAACAAACATGCTACAAGACGTAACGATTATACGTAGAAAATGCAGAATAAGTTAAGAAGAATAAAAGGCGTAACATAATGGTAAATTTGCAAGAAAGGCCAATTTAACCAACGAGGTATATAAAGTTTGGCAAACTGGAAAGTGCGGCCATTGAAAGGCCCTATACAAAACGCGCGCCAAAAATGATTTCGTGTCGTGTGTTTGGGAGGTTTCATCACCCCATGCTCCATCCTCATAACCCAAAACTACTCTGGTGGAGGACCGCAGCGATTCTGGCGTACAAATCGATCGGCAAACGTGAGCATGGGGGCGAAAGACTAATCGAACCATCTAGTAGCTGGTTCCCTCCGAAGTTTCCCTCAGGATTGCTGGCACTCCGTCGCATAATCAGTTTTATCCGGTAAAGCGAATGATTAGAGGTGCTGGGTTCTAAACGAGCTCAACCTATTCTCAAACTTTAAATGGCTAAGATGCCTGGCTTGCATAATAGGAGTCGGGCGTTGAACGTGCGAGTGCCAAGTGGGCCATTTTTGGTAAGCAGAACTTGCGCTGTGGGATGAACAAAAAGTGCAATGGTTTTGGGGCCTTTAGCAAGGGTAGGTAATTTAATTGAAGTGCGACCTCAGCCCGTGCGGAGCCAGAGAAGAGCCTTGTATTTATTTTGCCGGCGACATCGGATAGTTGCTAGGGCAAGTTCATGTCAGACAAATGTCTTAAAAGAAGCTGCTGGCGGGTGTATGAGTTATGTTATTTCAGTGTAATCGGAAAGTTGGCACTATGGTAATTCGAAGACTTCGTGGCCCAAAAATCAGAATGGCACGATGGCCAAAGACGAAGGTTTTAAATGAATAATATCGTTTATTATTCAAACAATAGTGAGGGCCTGACCTGGGCCGAAAACGCCGACAAGGCGCGATGCTTAGCGCCCGCTGCAGGCGAGTCCTGTCTGGACACACGTAGAGCGTGTCGTGGTAAAAAGTGAGGGGCCGTCCAAGTGTCATCGATATTGTCTTAATTTATCTACGTTAAGGTCACAGCATGCGTCTGTTGTGTGCGTTAGCCAATGGGGTTACAGTCCAATGGATGTCATGCGTCTTGAATAAATAAACACACCATTTAAGATCACTTCATGGCTCCCTTCTTAGACTCTTCGTCGTCAGGGAAAGCTATACAATACAGAGTACCTTAAAGGCACGATAACATACAAAAGGAATCACTAGGGGGGCAACGTATGTGAGGTTTAGTTGGGGAGACTACTGTCAGGCCTCCCGGAAAGACGGTAATTCGGTTGGATACTATATCGTACAATTGACGAAGGAAAAGGGTTCCAGAGTACTTGGAACACGTTTGATGCGAGTTCCTAGCAGGGATGACGTTCGGATTGACCAAAATCGGGCGAAGAAAACACATTATTGTTAAAGGTTTTTCTACCGTTGTCTGAGGTGAAGATAAAGAAAATCATGTAGCCTGGTTTTCGTGTATACCGATGGGAGTCGTAAGGATCGTAGCATAGATTGCGTTCGGATTAACAAACCGTGGTTGAGGGAAGCGTATAATTGTGAGAAAGGGGCTTCTATCGCTGTAGGGATATCTTTGCAGAATTCGTCCTCGCTTACGATGAAGAGTGTTACTTCACGTTAAATTCGCGTCAATCGATGCAAGTCGTATGCGTCGTAGCATGGCTTGCGTTCGGGTTGATTTTAAGCGGCCGAGGCTAGAGCTTGTTTTCGTGTCTACCGATGCCAGTTGTATGCGTCGAAGCATGGTTGGCATTAAGATTGACATACAGCAGTCAGGGAATGTATGCAATTGTTTGAAAAAGGCTTCTGTTGCTGTGAGGTGATTAGCGCCGACGGGTTCCTCGCGGAAAATGAAGGGATTTATATCACCCGACGTTCGCGTCGATCGGTGAGAGTCGTATTCGTCGTTGCGCTTGGCTGGCGGGCGAGTTGAAACAAAGCCGTCGTTGAAAGTAAGTAGGGCGCATTCAGAAAAGCCTTTTCTGCCCAGGTCGGTTTTTGACCATGTTTGCATACTATACAATATAATCGATTTACCACCTTGCATCTCAGCATAGGCGAGCGTCTACTGCAGCACTTTCAGTAATCAGAGGTCGATGGTGATGATGATGTAAGCGGACCTCGAGTCGAGATAACCACGAGTTCACTCCAAAGCGACTGTCTGAGTCCAGATGCGTGACCTTGACTTATGAAAAGTGCGCGCATCGAGTTAGTGCGCTTACGAAAGAGAAAGGGAATATTGGAACACATTGGGAGGGTAGGCACCTCAATCATGTCGCTCCATTGTCTATGGGCTGATGTGAGATGGGGGGTGGGGGGAGGCTGAGTTATTGGGGCTACCAAGGGTTGATGGAGCATAAGGAATCCGGTTACCTCAATCTAAATGGGCCAAAGAGCATTGAAATACGTAGGTAAAACAATTGCCGGTGATCCATGGCGTGGGAGGAGAGAAGTTGTCGCTGTGGGATCTCGTCGGATGGTGTGAGATGTCGGGAGGCTGAGCTGCTGCGTCTGCGAAGGGTTGGGAGAGGTAAAGGCATCCTGTAAGTAGGTAGTAGGAGAGTTCCCTTTCTCTCCAAATGGAACAGAGAAAATACAATAATACAACAAACAATGTATAAATGAGCTCAGAACGGACATGTCGCAACTTAAAATGTTCTAGAAAATTCTGGGCCAAGTTTACCGCCGCCTTTTGGCTCATTCCAGGCATCACATTTGCACAATTAACGGCATTTCTCTCTAATGGAAGGCTTTTTTAAAATCTATTTTCGCATAAGCAATGACAATTATTAAATAGACGACCCTACATCCTCTGATTCAGCTGCTGTTAGGTAATGGGGTTTCAATGATGATGACGACGATGACGAAAGCGATTACGAGAATGATGTCGGAATGCTGCTGTCACCATTCCGACACCCTCCCCGACTGACAAGCTGACACTCCTGTCCAATTATCGGTTAAGCAGGAATTCGTATGCTTTAATTTGTTTAGTAGTCACAACCCACTCTTTAGCAGACAATCCATATGAAAATTTCGTCAATGTTCTCCTCTAGACCCTTCACCTCCACCGCCACCACATCATGTTCGGCCCAGTTCCTCCAAAACCACATTCACTGCAACCCCCTTACCTCTACATGGACACTTTGACGTCCTCCTATAAACCCTTCACCTAACCCGCCACCACATCATATCCGGCCCAATTCCTCCAAAACCACATTCACTGCAAACCCCTTACCTCTACACCGACACTTCGACGTCCTCCTATAGACCCTTCACCTCCACCGCCACCATATCATGTCCGGCCCTATTCTTCAAAAACCACATTCACTGCCACCCTCTTTACTACAACGACACTTCGACGTCCTCCTATAGACCCTTCACCTCCACCGCCACCACATCATGTCCGGCCTCATTCCTCCAAAACCACATCCACTGCCACCCCCTTACTTCTACACCGACACTTCGACGTCCTCCTATAGACCCTTCAACCTTACCTCCACCGCCACCAAATCATGTCCGGCTCTGTTCCTCCAAAACCACATCAACTGCGACCCCCTTACCTCTACACTGACTTTTTTACGTCCTCCTATAGACCCTTAACCTCTTTGGACCGGGACCTGAAGATGCTCAGGTTCCTTATTGTTTGATCTGCAACTCTACTTTGTCGAATGAGTCCCTGGTTCCAAATAAATTGAAGCAACATTTTAAGTCAAATAAAAACCAAGAAAATATTTTAAGAAACTTGCAACTAAAAAGAATCATCAATCGAACAAGATTACAAACTAGCTGAAACTTCCTGAAAAAGGACTTGTTGCAAGTTACAAGGTTTGAAGCGTCTCGTTTGTCTCAAAGTAGAAGTAATTTCATTCTTGGAAGTCGAGGAATCAAATTTTGGATTTTATCTTCGTGACGAGATTTGGTGTCTCAAAGTTCAGTTTCTCTCTGATCTGTTCGACAAACTGAAATCTCTCAACTTGAGTCTCCAAGGACCATCAGAATACATTATCTCGTCATCTATTGAAGCAGTTGTTTCCAGCTCTCCGTTTGAAAGCCGTAAAAATCATTTTGCTGTTCGCGTCTTCATGGTTTTGTGAATTCGGATTTTCAGCTTTGACTGAAATCAAATCAAAAAAGAAAGCGCGACTCCTTCAACTTGACGACAAAATGCGTGTTTGTTTGTCAACATTAGAGCCCCGTTTAAACTTTATTTGCTCTCGAGAGCAAGCCCACCAATCGCAATATAAATATAAACGCTGATAATAAAGTTCAACACAAATGTTTTTTCTCTTAAGTGTGTGTCGCGAAACCTTTCAAACATCCCAAGTATGTCGCAAGTGAAAAAAGTTTCAGAAACACGTCCTCCCTTATACTCGTCTTGCTACACCGACACCTCAACATCCTCTCCTAGACCCGTCTTTCTACACCGAAACAACCACGTCCATATCAAGATTCTTCCTTCTGTACAAACACCGTAACTTCCTCCTTAAGAACTCCTTCATTCATTCTATAAAAACACCTCAATTTCCTCCGCTAGATTTTTTTCTCCTCACCGACACCTGAACAACCCTCTCAAGACCCGTACCCGTACCCCCTAGAGCCGTCTTTCTGCATCGACAGAACCACGTTTTCTCCAAGACCCGTGTTTCTTCATCGACACCAGCACGTCCTTCTTGAGCCCTTTCTTTTTACATCGTCACCACAACGGCTTTCTCTAGACTTTTCTTTCTTTACAAAAACCTCGACGTCCTCCCTTATACCCTTCTCTCTTTACTGAGAGCTCATCGACCTCCCCTCGACGCGTCCCTAAACAATGAAACAACTTCATCTTTTCCTAGATCCTTCCCTTTACATCGACACCACCAGGAACTCCTTTAGACCCGTCTATCTACATCGACATTACCACATTTTTCCGTGGACCCGTCTTTCTAAATCGACACTACCACGTCCATCTCGAGACCCTTCTCTCTTAAACAACACCTCAACTTACGCCTCTTGGCTGTTCCCTCAGCACCGACACCTCAACGTCCTTCCCTTGACCCGTCTATCTACATCGACACTACCACTTCCTGTCATAGACCCGTTTTTGAACATCGACACAATCACGTCCTCTACAGGACGCGTCTTTCTTCATCGACACAACAACATACTCCTCTAGACCTTACTCTCTATACAAAACCCTAAACATCTTCCTCTAGACCTTTCCCTCGACACGGAAACCTCCACGTCCTCCCCAAGAGCCGCCTTTCTACATCGAAACGACTACGTTCTTATCTAAACCCTTCTCTATACACCGACACTTCCACGTTCTCCCCTAGACCCGTCCCTTTACATCGACACAACCACGTTTTCCTTAAGACTCGTCTTTCTACATCGACACAACCACGTCGTCCCCTAGACCCGTCTTTTTACATCGACACTACCACGTCCTTCTCTAAACGTTTCCTTCTATACAAAAACAAACACGTCCTTCCCTAGACTTGTCTTTCTACATCGAATTCATCACGTCCTTCCCTAGACCCGTTTTTCGACATCGACACCATCACGTCCTTCTCTAGACTTTTCCCTCTATACAAACATCTCAACCTCCTCCCCAAGATCTTTCCCTCTGCCTCGACAACTCAACGTTTTTCCCATAAACCCGTCCCTCTTCATCGAAACTACAACGTCAACACCTAGACCTGAATTTGTACATCGACACTATCACGTCCCCTCCAAGACCCGTCTTTCTTCATCGACGCCACCACGTCTTCCCCCTAGACACTTCCTTTTACATCGACACCACCACTTCTTTCTCTAGACCCTTTCCTCTATACAAACACTTTAACTTCCTCCCCTAGACTTGTTTCATCTCACCTACACCTCAACGTCTTCGCCGAGATCCGTCCCTGCGCATCGACACAACCACGTCCTCTCCAACACTTGTGTTCCATCATCGACAGCACCACGTCCTTCTCATGACCTTTCCTCTATAAAAATACCTAAACTTCCTTCCCTTGACTTTTCCCTCGGCACAGACATCTCAACTTCCTTCACGAGACCCGTCCATCTACATCGACACTGCCACGTCTTACCCTAGACCCGTCTTTCTACATCGACAAAACCACGTCCTCTCCAAGACCCGTCTTTCTAAATCGACACTACCACGTCCTTCTCGAGACCCTTCTCTCTTTAAAAACACCTCAACTTACCCCTCTTGGCTGTTCCCTCAGCACCGACACCTCAACGTCCTTCCCTAGACCCGTCTATCTACATCGACACTACCACGTCCTGTCCTAGACCCGTTTTTGAACATCGACACAATCACGTCCTCTACAGGACGCGTCTTTCTTCATCGACACAACAACATACTCCTCTAGACCTTACTCTCTATACAAAACCCTAAACATCTTCCTCTAGACCTTTCCCTCGACACGGAAACCTCCACGTCCTCCCGAGAGCCGCCTTTCTACATCGAAACGACTACGTTCTTATCTAAACCCTTCTCTATACACCGACACTTCCACGTTCTCCCCTAGACCCGTCTTTCTACATCGACACTACCACGTCCTTCTCTAGACCTTTCCTTCTATACAAAAAGAAACACGTCCTTCTCTAGACTTGTCTTTCTACATCGAATTCATCACGTCCTTCCCTAGACCCGTTTTTCGACATCGACACCATCACGTCCTTCTCTAGACTTTTCCCTCTATACAAACATCTCAACTTCCTCCCAAAGACCTTTCCCTCTGCCTCGACAACTCAACGTTTTTCCCATAAACCCGTCCCTCTTCATCGAAACTACAACGTCAACACCTAGACCTGAATTTGTACATCGACACTATCACGTCCCCTCCAAGACCCGTCTTTCTTCATCGACGCCACCACGTCTTCCCCCTAGACACTTCCTTTTACATCGACACCACCACTTCTTTCTCTAGACCCTTTCCTCTATACAAACACTTTAACTTCCTCCCCTAGACTTGTTTCATCTCACCTACACCTCAACGTCTTCGCCGAGATCCGTCCCTGCGCATCGACACAACCACGTCCTCTCCAACACTTGTGTTCCATCATCGACAGCACCACGTCCTTCTCATGACCTTTCCTCAATAAAATACCTAAACTTCCTTCCCTTGACTTTTCCCTCGGCACAGACATCTCAACTTCCTTCACGAGACCCGTCCATCTACATCGACACTGCCACGTCTTACCCTAGACCCGTCTTTCTACATCGACAAAACCACGTCCTCTCCAAGACCCGTCTTTCTAAATCGACACTACCACGTCCTTCTCGAGACCCTTCTCTCTTTAAAAACACCTCAACTTACCCCTCTTGGCTGTTCCCTCAGCACCGACACCTCAACGTCCTTCCCTAGACCCGTCTATCTACATCGACACTACCACGTCCTGTCCTAGACCCGTTTTTGAACATCGACACAATCACGTCCTCAACAGGACGCGTCTTTCTTCATCGACACAACAACATACTCCTCTAGACCTTACTCTCTATACAAAACCCTAAACATCTTCCTCTAGACCTTTCCCTCGACACGGAAACCTCCACGTCCTCCCCAAGAGCCGCCTTTCTACATCGAAACGACTACGTTCTTATCTAAACCCTTCTCTATACACCGACACTTCCACGTTCTCCCCTAGACCCGTCCTTTCTACATCGACACTACCACGTCCTTCTCTAGACCTTTCCTTCTATACAAAAAGAAACACGTCCTTCTCTAGACTTGTCTTTCTACATCGAATTCATCACGTCCTTCCCTAGACCTGTTTTTCGACATCGACACCATCACGTCCTTCTCTAGACTTTTCCCTCTATACAAACATCTCAACTTCCTCCCAAAGACCTTTCCCTCTGCCTCGACAACTCAACGTTTTTCCCATAAACCCGTCCCTCTTCATCGAAACTACAACGTCAACACCTAGACCTGAATTTTTACATCGACACTATCACGTCCCCTCCAAGACCCGTCTTTCTTCATCGACGCCACCACGTCTTCTCCCCTAGACACTTCCTTTTACATCGACACCACCACTTCTTTCTCTAGACCCTTTCCTCTATACAAACACTTTAACTTCCTCCCCTAGACTTGTTTCATCTCACCTACACCTCAACGTCTTCGCCGAGATCCGTCCCTGCGCATCGACACAACCACGTCCTCTCCAACACTTGTGTTCCATCATCGACAGCACCACGTCCTTCTCATGACCTTTCCTCTATAACAACACCTACACTTCCTTCCCTTGACTTTTCCCTCGGCACAGACATCTCAACTTCCTTCACGAGACCCGTCCATCTACATCGACACTGCCACGTCTTACCCTAGACCCGTCTTTCTACATCGACAAAACCACGTCCTCTCCAAGACCCGTCTTTCTAAATCGACACGACGACGTCCTTCTCCATACCCTTCCCTTCTATACCGACACCTGAACGTTTTTATCTAGACCCTTCTTTCTACATCGACACTACCACGTCGTCCCTTAGACCTTTCTCAAAACACCGACACCTCAACGTTTCCTTAAGACCCTTTTCTCTATATGACACTTCAACGTCCTGTTCTAGACCCTTTGCTTAACATCGACACTACCAGAAACTCCCTAAGACCCGTTTAACGACATCCACACTACCACGTCCTTGTCTATACCCTTCCCTTTATACCGACACCTCAACGTCTCCTCAAGACCCTTTTCTCTAAACCGACACTTCAACGTCCTTTTCTAGACCCTTCTTTCCACACCGACAAGTCAACGTCTCCGTAAGACCCTTCCCTCTATACCGACACTTCAACGTCCTTTTCTAGACCCTTTGCTTAACATCGACACCACCAGCAACTCCCCTAGACCCGTCTTTCTGGATCGAGACTACCACGTCTTTCTCTAGACCCCTCTCACTATACAAACACCACTACGTCATCCCCTAGACCCGTCTATCTACATCGACATTACCACATTTTTCCATAGACCCGTCTTGCTTCATCGGCACGACTACGTCCTTCTCTATGACCTTTCCCTCTATACAAACACCTAAATTTACTCCCCTTTACTTTTCCCGCTGCACCGACACCTTGATGGCTTCCCTTACACCCGCCCTTGTGCATCGACACAACCACGCCCTCCTTAAGACTCGTCTTTCTTAATCGACACAAACACGTCGTCCTTTAGACCCGTCTTTCTACATAAATACTAACACGTCCTTTTCTAGACCATTATCTCAATACAACCACCACCTCGTCCTCCCCTAGACTTGTCTTTCGCCATCGGCGTTATCACGTCCTTCTCTAGACCTGTTTTTCTACATCGACACTACCACGTTTTTCTCTAGAGTCTAGACCCATCCCTCTATACAAACACACCCACTTTCTCCCGTTGACTTGTCTATCTACATCGACACCATCACGTCCTTCCCTAGACCTGTTTTTTACATCGACACAACCACGTCCTTCTCTAGACTTTTCTCTCTAAACCGACACCACCACGACATCCTCGACAACATAGTGAAAACGGTTCAGGCAAAATTTCAAGCCAAACGCCACTCTATGTTGATGGTTACATTAGTCTATTAACATCAGTCAGACCGCAGTTTCAATCGCTTCAATCAATATCTCCTAACAAATTTCCGTTTAAGCTCGCATTTAATTTATTTTTATTTTCTTAACAATGCTTCATAATCGTCAACCGTCTTTTCGGGAAACATCCGCACTTGGCTTCTTGTTTCGCTTTAAAACGACGACTCCCAAGTATTCATCGACATCCTCGGAAGGACCTCCGATATAATTCCAACGTGATTGCCGCAAAATTTCGGCATCATCAGCTGTCTACAGGTGATAAAAGAATAGTCATTATGTAAATGTAATTGTCTGTCAGCATACAGGCGATGAAGATAATAATGAAAAACATCGGTGAATATAAAATCTGTGTAGTATTTTACTGTAATTTCTGTTCATTTAAATAATAGATTGGCACAACAGAGACTTTTACCGAATCGTGGTTAATTTGGGGAATTTCATCTTGGAGTTCTTCAATTTGCTGTACCCCACCCTTCCTGTTTTTGTTCTCTGTAGAATACGACAAGACATGAATGACTGTTTCGGTCAACAACAAAACACCAAACGCGACAGCAACCTTACCGAAAGAGAAGACGCGATTCTTCTACACAGCGAGGTGAACCCAGCGCGAAGGTTGAATAGGGGAAGTAGTTTGGTTCTACTGGCCGTTGCTGTCGGTGTTCGGAACAATCTTCGCTGTGTAGAACATCTCAACAGAATCAAGCGGGTCACCGTTTTCCCCACCGACGCCCCCAGCAACTAGGACGTGTCGCTTGAATACGGCAATTCCGTGATCGCATCGTGATCTGTGCATCGAGCAGGCGAAGATCCACTCCAGTGCGTCAGGTTGGAGACGCAGTAATTCAACACTGGACGTAATCCTGTCGTTTATACACAAACCACCAGTACCAAGAAGCATCTGCTGCTGTTGGTCGTTAACGAGGAAAGCGGTGGCGGCGTCTTCGCGCCCGAATTTGAGTGACGTCAGCTGTCTCCAGGTTGCACTGAAGAAAATAAAACACGAGACAATAAAAATGAAAATAAGCGAGGGTAAGCGCATGCAGCTGACCTTGCAACACCCAGACGCTCGCAAGAGGCAGTGTATTCTTCACCAGCGTTTGTCCCCCACAGACTAATATTTCATCATCCGAATAAGCTACTGCGGCCTTACGCCGTTCAAACAAAAGATCTGGTCCCTCAGACACCAGGCCCGTCAATGGATCAACGACATTTACGAAAGCGATAGAAGACGAATCTTCCAAGAAACATCCACCGATAACGTAGATATTTCCTACACCAATACAAAAATTCAGCTCAGAGAAGTTTGATTAAACATTGTTTGTGTGTTCAAACGAACTCATCGCCGAGACTGGCAACTCCGCGCTCAACCCGGGGAAAGTCGATGTTAACGGGCGTGTTGCCTTTAAACTGTGAATAACAAGAGATTTCCGAAAATTTAACGTCCATAAGCACTAATACGTTTTCTTCAAGTTCATCTTCGGCGTGTAAACAGCTTCTTTCTTCTGATGTCATAATATTTGTCTAGTGATTTCTAAATAAATTAAAGACATCATTACGCCGCTCCCGTACACAAATGTTTAGGACAGTCAAATCTCCACAAAGTGTACGTTCAATCAATTCTCGAGACGTTTATTTGGCATATTTAGGTGCAATGAATATTTCAAGAAGAGAGGCTTATATTCGTCGTGTATTGCACCACACGCATGCTGCATCGAGTACATTCACGAATAAGCCAATGAGACACAATGTGTGAGGCTTCCGTGTCAATTTGAACTGAGCCACTCACAGAGAGATTTACGAATTCGTTTAAACCAGTTAACACAAAAACAATAATTCGTTAATTAATTTTCCTTTATTTTGATGGTATATACCAAATGGGGCATCGATTTTTCCTGATTGAAACACCGGAAACAGCTGCAGTGTAGACTTAGGATCATTCATTCGAAAAAAGTGCTTAAGGTATAATAAAACTAACATAAAGTGTCAGCTTAAAAAGGCCTCTTCATTCATCACAACCACCGTTAAAAATCAGAAGGTACATTTATGGAGATCATCAATCAGTAAATCTGTAGCACTCTGATTTATTTCCATTGTTAGTTCTGATTACCTGGAAAGCTCACAACTGTTGCTGTGAAGTTTGAAGGTTTTCTTGGTTACGTGACACAATCGCAGTATTACACAGGGCATTTGCACCGACCTACTACGATGGGATAGGCAGGAAATAAGCGATTTCCTATTTTCACACAGCGGCTTAGACGACTGCAATTAGAATACTCTTTGTTCTCTGGCATCAGCAATAACGATTTAACCAGAGCACTTCGCGTTTTAGAAACAAACCCGCGATTGGAGGCTGGACCGGCTTCATGGAGGTTTGACATTAAGATTCTCTGTTGCGTTTAATGTTCACGCGTGGTGCTGACTTATGATTCGAACCTAGGTACTACACCACCCTCTTCATAACTGAGAATACCTTAAGCGACTGATTTCCGCAGCTGATGGCTTGTTTCGATAATCAGGTCATAAGGCACACGGTTGTCAAGGTTTCAAGGTTGTCAAAGTTTCTTTCAATGAAGCGGGTGGTTGTTTGTCGGACTTGGAATGGCAGGTATGATTAAAAGGAATACAAAGAGCCCAACTTCAGATAAAATGATGTGAAGTATCTTCCATTGTTGACCGTATTCAACCCAAACAACCGAATCATTAGCCTTATTTCGTATTAAAAAGACGTCTCCTCTTTACTAAAGGCGCATTTTATTATTTTCGACCACTCAAACTAGCTAGTTTTTTGGAGCACAGATGTGATTTCAAGCTCGACTCGCCTTTCATAGAATAAAACCACCAGCTCGACCTTGGATAATACCTTGGTTTGTTGTTCCGTTTTTAGTTCTACCAAACTTAACTCCCCCAGAAGATTTGTCATCAGGACTTTTATCATCGACAAGGAGTTTAGGATCGGCGAATTGGTCTGGAAACGGTGATCTAGCATTGCCGCAATGAAACTGGCATGTTATCTAACGAACTAAGATGGACCGTTTACGCGCACTTGGAAACGCCTTTTCTGCCCAGGTCGGTTTCGAACCATTTTTTCATTCTTGACAATATGATTGATTCGCGACCTTGCATGTCAGCTCAAGTGAGCGTCTACTGCAGCACTTTTAGTGATTAGAAGATGATGATGTTATCGCCAAACTGCGGACCGCGAGTCGAGATAACCACGAGCGCACTCCAAAGCGACTGTCTGAGTCCGGATGCGTGACCTTGGCTTATGAAGGAAGGTTGGTGAAAAGTGCGCGCATCGAGTAAGTGCGCTTACGAAAGAGAAGGGAATATTGGAACACAATGGGAGGGTTGCCACCTCAATCATATCGCTGTCTGGTCTCATGGGCTGATGTTAGATGGGGCGAGGCTGAGTTACTTCGGCTTCCCAGGGTTGGCGGAGCAAGAGGAATCCGGTAACTAGAATCTAAATGAACCACAAAGCATTGAAATAGGTAGGTAAACAATTGCCGCAGATCCATGGCGTGGGAGAAGAGAGGTTGTCGCTGTAGGATCTCGTCGGATGGTGTGACATGTGGGGAGGTTGAGCTGCTGCGTCTGCGAAGGATTGGGAGAGTGAAAGGCATGCTGTAAGTAGGGAGTAAGAGAGTTACCTTCCTCTCCAAATGCACCAGAGAAAACACATAATATAACCAATTATGTATAAATGAGCTCGAAACGGTCACGTCGCAACGAGATGAAGATGCATAACTTAACAAGTTCTAGAGAATTCTGTGCCACGATGACTGCCCTGTATTTGCCCATGTCATGCATCGCAGTTGCACAATTCACGGCATTTCACTCAACTGGAAGGCTCCTTTGAAATCTATTTTCGTATTAGCAATGCCAATTATTACAAGACGACCCGTCCTCTTCTGATTAAGCTGCTGTAAGGTTATAGCGTGTCGATGATGATGAAAAGGTTGACGAGGATGATGTCGGCATGGTGACAGCGGCATTCTGACCCCCTTCCCGACTTACTG
The DNA here is from genome assembly GCA_028672205.1 of Proteocephalus fallax. NCBI lineage: Eukaryota > Metazoa > Platyhelminthes > Cestoda > Proteocephalidea > Proteocephalidae > Proteocephalus > Proteocephalus fallax. The sequence continues at coordinate 34,978 of JAPUBX010001989.1, read as the reverse complement.
GCTGCAACTCCTGTCCAATCGGCCGTCAGGCAGCCAGCCAAGGCACTAGGCGTCCCGACTAATATGGGATAATGACTAAATATTTAGCTGACTCCCGTCTAAATGACTGGCTGTTTTTTTGGACTTCCTACTTCTCCTCCTTTGCTTATAACTCATTTTCTAAGACGAAATTCATTTGCATTGAAATAGGCAGGTAAAACAATTGGCAGATATCAAAAATCCACGGCAATATGTTAATGACCCTTCACATTCCTCTCCTGCAATTGGGAATTAAGATACAAACACAGTTCACGAATTGGTTCCTCCTTGATCCCGTATATAAGATGACGCCAACCACCCCCTCTTTTCAAGTTTATCTTAGTGAAAATCCTTTCGACCAATGCACAAGCAATACTTACAAGGACAGCTGCATATCGCAATTCGGACATTCCTGAATTTTCCAGATTCTTAGTTTAACCAGAGCAGACGAAGCAGGAACTAAACGGACTAGTTGATAATTGTCTAGTTGATTACAAAAGCACTTCAATGGTACCTCCTTCACCCCGCCCCCCGAAATCCATTAATTCTTGTTTTTTTATCAATGTAAACCACTTCTACCAATTCGATCAAGGCTTCACAGATTAATTCCCCCAAAAAGTCTGCGCATCGCAACTCAGTCATTCCGTATTTGATGAATGAAAGTTTTGGGCGAAATGATTTGGTCCTCGTAACAATGATTATAATTATTCAAACACATTAAGGCACTTATCAATAATGCTGATTGCATTGGACTTAGTGACTTCCTACTGATTTTACAACTTCTTCATCTCCAAATCATCAAACGAATGCTTCCCCTCCAGACAGGCTGTTGAGATCTCAAATACTTCCTCCTCCGCCTCCCCCTCGTTCTCCTGATTTTACTACTTCTTAATCTCCAATACGTCTTCCTTTTTATCTTCCTACGCAAACATTCCCAATACTTAATTATCCTCCATGCCTTACTGCTTCGAAATCTCCAATACTTGATCATCCATTTCCGCTTCATTTTCAAATGCGATTCTTCCTCTTCCTTCTCTTTATTATCTTGCTACTTCAACCTGTACAATACTTCATGATCGTTCTACTTTTACTTTCTCATCTCCAAATCATCGAAGGAATGCTTCCCTTTTCAGTCAGGCTGTTTAGATATTCTCACGAATGCTTCCTTCCGAATTATCGGTCAAGCAGGAATTCCCTTCGCAACCACATCCTTTCCGGCCCCATTCCTACTCAACAACATCCACCTACACCGATACCTCAAGGTCCTCCTCAAGATTTATCCCTCTACACCGACATTTCCACGTCTTCCTCTAGATCCTTCACCTACAGCGCCACCACATGCTGCCCGGACACATTCCTTCAAGAAATTAATCACTGCAACCCCTTCATCTAAACCGATACCTCCACGTCTTTTTCTAGACTAACATTTCCACACCCTTAACCTTCACCACCCCATTCCTCCTCAACCACATGTTAAACTTTGAATAATATATCTCAATTTATTTCTTTGTTATGATTATCATAATTTAAGTTTCATTAAATAAGATATAATCAATCAAATATGAACACATATTAATTGACCAGTTAAATTTAGTGTAATGTCACATACCTTCTTAGAACAAGACTGTTTGTCTGCCAGGTTGTTAAACATTTAATTTTACTAAAATGGTTCCAAGCCAATCTAAGAAACAAATTGACGAGGATGACGACGTAGCACGTCAGCTACTCCAAGTGCCTAATCGTACATTCCGGAATTATCCGCGAAAGGATTAAATTTCACTGACTTCTTCTCCTACGTTCTTCTAGCAGAAACTTTTCGAAAAAACGCTCGAATTTCATAACAATATAACGCTTAATGCGTTGCTGTGACTTGTTTTGTCGGTGACAACCTTTTGAAGCCGAGGAGGAGCTGTAGTTGTAGTAGTAGAAGTCGTCATGGTAGTATGAGTAGAAGTAGTAGCACTCGTTTTATTAGTAGTAGTTATTGGTGTTGTAGTAGTCGAATTGGACGAGTTTGTTTCTAAAACGCGAGGTTCTTTGGTCAAATCGTAATTGCCGATGCCACAGAACGAAGAGTATTCTGATTGCAGTCGTCTTAGCCGCTGCGTAAAAACATGGAACACGCTTATTTCGTGCCTATCCAATCGTAGTGGGTCGGTGACAACGCCCTGTCTAAGGGTGCGATTGTTTCACGTGACCAGTTGTGAGCACCCCATGTAATCCGAAATAACTATAGAAATAAATCAGAGTGCTAGAGATTTACTGCACCTTCTGATTGAGTATGTCTTGAAATGGAAGGACCTACTATTTTACACATCTATCTGTAAACAATAGAATACCGACATGTATTAGACCAATTGTGCGAAAGCAAATCAATTAATTCCCCAAAAACGCACATTCCCTGATCGTACTCAATTTAGTGAACACAGACAAGTTTCGTATTGGAGCCTTTTAATGCTGACACTTTATGCCATATTTTTGTTAATTTTATTATGCCTCAAGTACCCTTCCGAACAAGTCTAAACTGCAACTGTTCCGCGGTGTGTAAATTCGGGATAACCAATGCCCCATTTTGTATATACCATCACAATGAATGAAAATTCATTTCAGAATTATTGCATTTATAATAATAATACTAATGGTATTCGCTTTATTAAAGTAACAAGGACCAGAACTTTCAGCATTAAATGTTACAACAGACAAAAATGATATAAGAAGTTGCGATTGTACATAGCAGGTGTGAAATAATTGAACAAGAATGAACGAAATAAAAACAAGGTAAATTAGCAAGAAAGGCAAATTAAACCCTTGAAGTGTACAAATTTTGGCAAACGCGTAATGTCGGCAATTGAAAAGCCTTTCCCATAACGCCTTTTCCATTATCACTGGTTTAAACGAATTCGTTAATCTCTATATGTGTGGCTTAGTTCTAATCGACACGGAAGCCTCAACAATGGTGTCGCATTGGCTCATTCGTTAATGCACGCGATTCAACATGTGTGTGGTGCAATACACGCCTTTTGTTCAATCCAGATAGACAATTTGCACGTAAGTAGCTTCTTCGATTGAATTGTCATATGCATCTATTCTTGAAATATTCACTGCACCCAAATATACCAAATAAACGTCTCGAGAATCGATTGAACGTCCACGTTGTGGAGATTTTACTGCACTTGACATTTGTGTACGGAAGCGGCGTAATGATGTCTTTAATTTATTAAGAAAAACTAGACGGATATTATGACATACGGAAAAACTTGGTGTTTACAAGTCGAAACTGAACTTGGCGAAAACGTATTGGAGATTGTGAACGTTTAATTTGGTGGCAGTGAATGTGGTTGAAGAGGACTAGGGCCGAACAGCATGTGGTGGCGGTGGAGGTGAAGGGTCTAGAGAAGAAAGTAGATGTGTCGGTTTAGAGAAAGACGGGGCAGTGGATATTGTTGAGGAGGAATAGGGCCGGGCAATTTGTTTTTGCTGTGGTGGTGAAGGGTGTATAGGAGGACGTAGAAGTGACGGTGTAGTGGAAGGGGGCGGCAGTGGATGTGGTTTTGGAGGAATAAGGCCTGGCAGGATGTAATGGCGGTGGAGATGATGGGTCAAGAGAAGGACGTTTAGGTGTCGATATAGTAGAAGAAGGGGCAGTGAATGTGGTTGAGGAGGAATAAGGCCGGACATGATGTAGTTGTTTTCCATGTGAAGGGTCTAGAGGAGGACGTGGAGTTGTCAGTATTGTAAAAGAGGGGGAAGTTGATCTGGTTGAGGAAGAATAAGGCCGGGCAGAATGAAGTGTCGGTAAAAATGAAGGGTCTATATGATGGCGTGGAGGTTTCGGTGTAGTTAAAGTGGATTAGAGTTGATGTGGGTTTTTAGAAATAGGGCCGGGTAGGATGTGGTGGCGGTGGTTTTGAAGGGTCTAGAGGAGGACGTGTAAGTGTTTGTGTAGGGGAACAAGTTGGCAGTTAATGTAGTTTTGGAGGAATAAGGCAGGACAGGACGTGGTTGCGGTGGAGGTTAAGTGTTTATAGGATAACGTCGAAGTGTCAATGTAGAGGTTAGGGGGTGGCAGTTGATGTTGTTTTGGATGAATAGGGCCGGGCAGGATGTGGTGGCGGTTGAAGTCGAGGTGAAGCGTCTAGAAGAGGACGTTGAGGTGTCTGTGTAGGAGAAGGGGTTGGCAGTTGATGTGGTTTTTGAAGAATAAGGCCGGGCAGGATGTGGTGGCGGTTGAAGTCGAAATGAAGCGTCTCGAAGAGGACGTTGAGGTGTCTGTGTAGGAGAAGGGGTTGGCAGTCGATGTGGTTGAGGAGGAATGGGGCCGGACAGGACGTGGTTGCGGTGAAGGTTAAGGGTCTATGGGAGGACGTCGAAGTGTCAATGTAGAGGTAAGGGGGTGGCAGTTGATGTGGTTTTGGAGGAATAGGGCCGGGCAGGATGTGGTGGCGGTTGAAGTCGAAATGAAGCGTCTCGAAGAGGACGTTGAGGTGTCTGTGTAGGAGAAGGGGTTGGCAGTCGATGTGGTTGAGGAGGAATGGGGCCGGACAGGACGTGGTTGCGGTGAAGGTTAAGGGTCTATGGGAGGACGTCGAAGTGTCAATGTAGAGGTAAGGGGGTGGCAGTTGATGTTGTTTTGGATGAATAGGGCCGGGCAGGATGTGGTGGCGGTTGAAGTCGAGGTGAAGCGTCTCGAAGAGGACGTTGAGGTGTCTGTGTAGGAGAAGGGGTTGGCAGTTGATGTGGTTTTGGAAGAATAGGGCCGGGCAGGATGTGGTGGCGGTTGAAGTCGAGGTGAAGCGTCTCGAAGAGGACGTTGAGGTGTCTGTGTAGGAGAAGGGGTTGGCAGTGGATGTGGTTGAGGAGGAATGGGGCCGGACAGGACGCGGTTGCGGTGAAGGTTGAGGGTCTATGGGAGGACGTCGAAGTGTCAATGTAGAGGTTAGGGGGTGGCAGTTGATGTTGTTTTGGATGAATAGGGCCGGGCAGGATGTGGTGGCGGTTGAAGTCGAGGTGAAGCGTCTAGAAGAGGACGTTGAGGTGTCTGTGTAGGAGAAGGGGTTGGCAGTTGATGTGGTTTTGGAAGAATAGGGCCGGGCAGGATGTGGTGGCGGTTGAAGTCGAAATGAAGCGTCTCGAAGAGGACGTTGAGGTGTCTGTGTAGGAGAAGGGGTTGGCAGTCGATGTGGTTGAGGAGGAATGGGGCCGGACAGGACGTGGTTGCGGTGAAGGTTAAGGGTCTATGGGAGGACGTCGAAGTGTCAATGTAGAGGTAAGGGGGTGGCAGTTGATGTGGTTTTGGAGGAATAGGGCCGGGCAGGATGTGGTGGCGGTTGAAGTCGAGGTGAAGCGTCTCGAAGAGGACGTTGAGGTGTCTGTGTAGGAGAAGGGGTTGGCAGTTGATGTGGTTGAGGAGGAATAGGGCCGGGCAGGACGTGGTTGCGGTTGAAGTCAAGGTGAAGCGTCTATGAAGAGGACGTCGAGGTGTCTGTGTAGGAGAAGGGGTTGGCAGTTGATGTGGTTTTGGAAGAATAGGGCCGGGCAGGATGTGGTGGGGGTTGAAGTCAAGGTGAAGCGTCTAGAAGAGGACGTTGAGGTGTCTGTGTAGGAGCAAGGAGTTGGCAGTTGATGTGGTTTTGGAGGAATAGGGCCGGACAGGACGTGGTTGCGGTGGAGGTGAAGGGTCTATGGAGAGGACGTCGAAGTGTCAAGTGTAGAGGTTAGGGGGTGGCAGTTGATGTGGTTTTTGAGGAATAGGGCCGGGCAGGATGTGGTGGCGGTTGAGGTCGAGGTGAAGGGTCTATAGGAGGACGTGTAAGTGTCTGTGAAGGGGAACGGGTTGGCAGTTGATGTGGTTTTGGAGGAATAGGGCCGGGCAGGATGTGGTGGCGGTTGAAGTCGAGGTGAAGCGTCTAGAAGAGGACGTTGAGGTGTCTGTGTAGGAGAAGGGGTTGGCAGTTGATGTGGTTTTGGAAGAATAGGGCCGGGCAGGATGTGGTGGCGGTTGAAGTCGAAATGAAGCGTCTCGAAGAGGACGTTGAGGTGTCTGTGTAGGAGAAGGGGTTGGCAGTGGATGTGGTTGAGGAGGAATGGGGCCGGACAGGACGTGGTTGCGGTGAAGGTTAAGGGTCTATGGGAGGACGTCGAAGTGTCAATGTCGAGGTAAGGGGGTTGCAGTTGATGTGGTTTTGGAGGAATAGGGCCGGGCAGGATGTGGTGGGGGTTGAAGTCAAGGTGAAGCGTCTAGAAGAGGACGTTGAGGTGTCTGTGTAGGAGAAGGGGTTGGCAGTTGATGTGGTTTTGGAAGAATAGGGCCGGGCAGGATGTGGTGGGGGTTGAAGTCAAGGTGAAGCGTCTAGAAGAGGACGTTGAGGTGTCTGTGTAGGAGAAGGGGTTGGCAGTTGATGTGGTTTTGGAAGAATAGGGCCGGGCAGGATGTGGTGGGGGTTGAAGTTAAGGTGAAGCGTCTAGAAGAGGACGTTGAGGTGTCTGTGTAGGGCAACAAGTTTGCAGTTTATGTAGTTTTGGAGAAATAGGGCAGGACAGGACGTGGTTGCGGTGGAGGTGAAGGGTCTATGAGAGGACGTCGAAGTGTAAGTGTAGATGTTAGGGTGTGGCACTTGATGTGGTTTTTGAGGAATAGGGCCGGGCAAGATGTGGTGGCCGTTGAGGTCGAGGTGAAGGGTCTATAGGAGGACGTGTAAGTGTCTGTGAAGGGGAACGGGTTGGCAGTTGATGTTGTTGAGAAGGAATAGAGCAGGACAGGATGTGGTGGCGGTGGAACAGAGGGGTCTATAGGAGGAATCATATATTGAAGTGTCCGTGCAGTTCACGGGGCTGGCAGTGGATGTGGTTTTAAAGTAATATAGCCGGGCAGGATTTGCTGGCGGTGAAAGTTAAGGGTCAATAGGAGGACGTCGAGGTTTCGGTGTAGTTAAAGGGGGTTGGAGTTGATGTGTTGTTTTAGGAATAGGGCAGGACAGGACGTGGTTGCGGTGGAGGTGAAGGGTCTATAGGAAGACGTCGAAGTGTCAGTGTAGAGTTTAGGGGGCGGCAGTGGATTTGGTTTTGGAGGTATTGGTCAGAACAGGACGTGGTGGCGGTGGAGGTTAAGTGTTTATAGGAGAACGTCGAAGTGTCGGTGTAGAGGTTAGGGGGTGGCAGTGGATGTGGTTTTGGAGGAATAGGGCTGGGCAGGATGTGGTGGCGGTTGAAGTCGATGTGAAGCGTCTAGAAGAGGACGTTGAAGTTTCGGTGTAGAGGTAAAAGGGTGGCAGTGGATGTGGTTTTGGAGGAATAATGGCCAGACAAGATTTAGTTGCGGTGAAGGTGAAGGGTCAAAAGGAAGACTTTGTGGTTTCAGTGTAGTTGAAGGGGTTGGCAAGTTATGTGGTTGAGTAGGAAAAGGGCCGGACAAGATGTGGTGGGGGTGGAAGTGAAGGGTCTATAGGAGAACGTCGAAGTGTCGGTGTAGTGGAAGGGTTTGGGAGTGTTTGTGGTTGAGGATGAATAGAGCCGGACAGGATTTGGTGGCGGTTGAAGTTAAGGCTCTAGAGGAGGACGTGGAGGTCTCGGTATTGTGAAAGGAAGTGGTAGTGGATGTTTTTTGGAGGAAAAAAGCCGGGCAGGATGTTGTGGCGGTGTAGGGTAAGGGTCTATAGGATGACGTCGAAATGTCGGTGTAGAAGTAAGGGGGTGGCAGTGCATGTGGTTTTGGGGGAAAAGGGCTAGTGCAGGATGTGGTGGGGTTGGAGGTTAAGGGTCTAGAAAAGGACGTCGAAGTGTTGGTGAAGGGGAAGGCGGTGTCAGTTGTATTTGGTTGCGGTGTTAGTTTAAGGGTCTAAAGGAGGACGTGTAGGTGTCGGTGTAGAAAAGGGGTGTTTAAGTTGAAGTGGTTAAGGAGGAATGGGGCCGTGGCAGTATTTTGTGGCGGGTGAGGTAAAGGGTTTAGAGAACGACGTTGAGGTGTCGGTATAGAGGGAAGGGTATTGAGAAGGACGTAGCACGTTTGTTTTCTCTAATTTTCAGCCGGAATTATCAGCGAGAGGATTTAATTTTACTGACCCCTTCCTCTGTCTTTCTAGCAGCAACTTTTCGACAAAAAGCGCTCGAATTTCATCAACATATAACACATAATGCGCTGCTGTGACATATTTTCTCCGTGACAACCGGTTGACGCTGAGGAGGAGCTGTAGTAGTAGTAGTGGAAGTCATAATCGTAGTAGAAGAAGAAGTATTAGTAATCGTATTTTTATTATTATAAGTAGTAGCAGTAGTAGTCGTAGTATTAGTAGTCGTAGTTGTAATAGTTGTAGTAGTCGAAGCATTTATATTACTAGTATTAGTAGTTGTCGTAGTAGAAGTAGTTGCAATAGTAATAAAAGTATAAGTAGTAGCATAAGTCGTGGTAGTTGTCTTAGTATTAGTAGAAGTCGTAGTATTAGATCAATTCGTAGTGTAAGTAGTAGTAGTAGTAGCAGCAGTCGCAGTAGTTGTAGTTGTCGTAATAGTAGTAGTAAATGTCGTAGTGGTATTCGTAGTTGTAGTCGAATTGGACGAGTTTGTTTCTTACACGCGAGGCCCTTTCGTCACATCGTAATTTCCGATGCCAGAGAAAGAATTGTATTCTGATAGCAGTCGTCTAAGCCGTTGCGGTATAAAGGGAACTCGCTTATTTCGCTAATTATATCTCATCGTCATGGGTCGGTGCAACTGCCCTGTGTAATGGTGAGATTGTGTCTCGTGACAAAGAAAAACATTCTCAACGTCGACGTAACAGTTGTGATTACTCCAGGTAATCGGAAATTAAAATGGAAATAAATCAGAGCGCTAGAGATAAACTGACCCTTCTGATTCATGATCTCCCGAAATGGAGGGTGGTTTGGATGAATTAAGAGGATCAGGAGAAGGAGGAGTTGTCACGCAGCTAGTATTACAACTTGGATGTATGGTCAAACCGGTCACTCGTATAAACAATTTTAGTGACTAATAATGTAAAGTAAACAATTTAGCAAAAGTGACTGCAATTACTGGAAAGAACAACTATCTTACACATCTATCAGTCAAGAAAAGAATGCCGTGTTAGATCAATTGTGCGAAAGCGAATCAATTAATTTCCCAAGAACGCACATTCTCTAATTGTACTCAATTTAGTGAACACAGACAAGTTTTGTATTGGGGCCTTTTAATGCTAACACTTAATGCCCTATTTCTGTTAATTTTATTATGCCTCAAGCACCCCTTTCGAACGAATTATCCCAAGTCTACACTGCAACTGTTCCGCGGTGTGTCAATTAAGGAAAATCGATGCCCCATTTAGAATATACCATCACAATGAATGAAAATTCATTTCAGAATAATTGCATTTATGATCACTAGTTTAAACGAATACGTGTATCTCACTGTGTGTCGCTCAGTAAAAATCGACACAGAAGCCTCACAAATGGTGTCTCATTGGCTTAATTGTGAATGCACTCGATGCATCATGCGTGTGGTGCAATACACGACGATTACAAGCCAATTGTTCAATCCAGCGAGCAAATTTGCACGTAAGTCGCTTCTTCGATTGAATTGTCATATGTCTTTCTGCTTGAAATATTCACGGCAACCAAATATGCAAAATTAAAGTCTCGAGAATTGATTGAACGTCCACTTTGTGGAGATTTGACTGTCCTTGATATTTGTGTACGGAAGCGGCGTTATGATGTCTTTAATTTTTTTAAAGATAACTAGACAGATATTATGACATCAGGAAAAAGTCGATGTTTACAAGCCGAAACAGAACTTGACGAAAACGTATTGGTGCTTGTGGACAGTAAATGGGATGGCGGAATGATGTCGGAAATGTCGAGCTTTTCTCAGTTTCAAGGCAATACGCCAGTTAACATCGAGTTTCCCCGGATTGCATTTGAGCGCGGAGTTGCAAGTCTTGGCGGTTAGTTCCTTTGAACACACAAAAAATGGTTGATCCCACTTTTCTGAGCCAGTTTTCTGTATTGGTGTAGGAAAAATCTACGTCATCGGTGGATGTCACTGGGACGATTGTGGGACTATCGATGACGTGAATGTCATTGATCCATGGACTGGCCAGGTGTCTGAGGGACCAGATCTTTTGTTTGGACGGCGTAAGGCCGCAGTAGCTTCTTCAGATGATGAAATATTCGTCTGCGGGGGAAGTACAGATGGTGAAGGATACGTTAGCTATTGCGAGCGTCTGAGTGTTTTGAGGTAAGCTGCATACGCTTACCCTGACTCATTTCCATTTTTATTGTCTCGCGATTTATTTTCTTCAGTAACGCCTGGAGACAGCTGACGTCACTCAAATTGGGGCGCGAATACGCCGCCGCCGCTTTCCTTGTTGACGACCAACAGCAACAAATGCTTCTTGTTACTGGTGGTATGTGTAGAAACGAAAAGATTACGTCCAGTGTCGAATTGCTGCGCCTCCAACCTGACGCACTAGAGTGGATCTCTGCCTGCCCGATGCACCAATCACGATTCAATCACGGAATCGCCGTCTTCAAGCGACACGTCCTAGTTGCTGGGGGCGTTGGTATGGAGAACTTCGAACCCCTCGATTCTGTGGAGATGTTCTACTCAGCGCAGATTAGCCGCACCACCAGCAGCGTCGGCCAGTGGACCCAACTGCGTCCCTTGAGTCAGCCTTCGCGCTTGGTTCACCTCGCTGTGTGGCAGAATCGCGTCTTCTCATTCGGTAATATAGCAGGTTCGATTTGTTGTTCGTTATTTAGAGAAACATTCATTCATATCTAGTCGTATTCTACAGAGAACAAAAACAAGAAAGATGGGGTACTGCAAATTGAAGAACTTTGTGATGAAACTGCTCAAAGTCACCACGATTCGGTAAAAGTCCCTTTTGGCGGCTATCTATTATTATATTTATTATTTAATTGAACATAAATTGCAGTAACATTCTACACAGATTTTATATTCACTGATATTTGTCATTATCATCTTCATCGCCTGTATTCTGACAGACAATTTCATTGACCATTTTTAATCACTTGTAGACAGTAGATGATGCTGACGTTTTGCGGCAATCACGTTGGAAATATATCGGAGGTCCTTCCGAGGATGTCGATGAATACTTGGGAGTCGTTGTTATACAGCGAAACAAGAAGCCAAGTTCGGATGTTTCCCGAAAAGACGGTTGACGATTATGTAGCCTTATTTAGAAAATAAAAATAAATAAAATGCTAGCTTAAACGGAAAGTTTGTAGGCATTGATTGAAGCGATGGAAACTGCGATCTGACCCATGTGAATAAATTAATGTAACCATCAACATGGAGTGACTTTCAGTTTGGACTTTTGCCTGAACCGTTTTCACTAGATTAGCTGTCCCAATTTTAGTTAAATTAGATGTTCAACAACCTGGCAGACAAACAATCTTTTTCTATGAAAGAAAGTGACATTCAACTTAATTCGACAAACAAATAAACATGTGTTCAAATTTGATTCATTATATCCAATTTAATGAAACTTTATTATGATAATCATTACCAAGAAATAAATTGAGAGGTTAAAAATGTTATTTAGAAGGAATGGGGCGGTGCAGGTGAAGGGTCTAGAAGACGTCGTGGAGGTTTCGGTGTTGAGGGAAGGGTCTTGAAGAGGACGTAGCACGTCAGCTTCCCCAAGTGCCTAATAATACCTGCCGGAATTATCACGGAGCTCCTCCTACAACGGTCTTATAGCAGCAACTTTCCGAAATAATTATCCTAAGTCTACACTGTACCGATTCCGTGGTGGGTCAATTAAATAAAATCGATGCCCTATTTTGTAATTGTGTGGGTGGCTCAGTTCTTATCGACACGGAAGCCTCATCAATGGTGTCTTATTGACTCATTCGTGAATACACTCGATGCAACATGCGTGCGGTGCAATACACGACGATGACAAGCCAATTGTTCAATCCAGCGAGCAAATTTGCACGTAAGTCGTTTCTTCGAATCGAATTGTCATATGTGACTTTTCATGAAATATTCACGGCAACCAAATATGCAAAATAAAAGTCTCGAGAATTGATTGAACGTCCACTTTGTGGTGATTTGACTGCTCCTTGATATTTGTGTACGGAAGCGGCGTAATAATGTCTTTAATTTATTTAGAAATAACTAGACAGATATTATGACATCACGGAAAAAGTTCGATGTTTACAAACCGAAACTGAACTTGACGAAAACGTATTGGTGCTTGTGGACGTGAAATTGGATAACGGAATAAGGTCAGAAATGTCGCGTATTTCTCAGTTTAAAGGCATTACGCCAGTAAACATCGAGTTTCCCCGGATTGCCGACGAGCGCGGAGTTGCCAGTCTCGGCGGTGAGATCCTTTGAACACACAAAAAAATGCTTGATCCCACTTTTCTGAGCTAGTTTTCTGTATTGGTGTAGGAAAAATCTACTTTATGGGTGGATGTCAAGTGGATGATTCTACTACTATCGATTACGTGAATGTAATTGATCCATGGACTGGCCAGGTGTCTAATGGACCAGGTCTTTTGTTTGATCGCCGTTAGGTCGCAGTAGCTTCTTCGGATGATGAAATATTCGTCTGTGGGGGAAGTACAGAAAGTGAAGGATACGTTTCCTATTGCGAGCGTCTGGGTGTTTTGAGGTAAGCTGCATACGCTTACTCTCGCTCATTTCCCTTTTTATTGTCTCGCGTTTTATTTTCTTCAGTAACGATTGGAGACAGCTGACGTCACTCAAATTGGGGCGCGAATACGCCGCCGCGGCTTTCCTTGTGGACGACCAACAGCAACAGATGCTTCTTGTAACTGGCGGTATGTGTAGAAACGAACAGATTACGTCCAGTGTCGAATTGCTGCGCCTCCAACCTGACGCACTAGAGTGGATCTCCGCCTGCCCGATGCACCAATCACGATTCGATCACGGAATCGTTGTCTTCAAGCGACACGTCCTAGTTGCTGGGGGCGTTGGTAGGGAGAACTTCGAACCCCTCGATTCTGTGGAGATGTTCTACTCAGCGCAGATTAGCCGCAACACCGGCAGCGTCGGCCAGTGGACCCAACTGCGTCCCTTGAGTCAACCTTCGCGCTTGGTTCACCTCGCTGTGTGGCAGAATCGCATCTTTTCATTCGGCAAGTCGCAACGCCGCTTTGTAGTTCGTTAATTAGAGAAAAATTCATTCATATCTAGTCGTATTTTACAGAGAACAAAAACAAGAACGATGGAGCACTGCAAATTGAAGAACTTTTTGATGAAACTCCCAAAAGTAACCACGATTCGGTAAAGGTCTCTTTTGCTGCTTTCCTATTGTTATATTTTTTTATTTAATTGAACGGAAATAACAGTAAAATTCTACACAGATTTATATTCACCGATGTTTGTCATTATCATCTTCATCGCCTGTGTGCTGTCAGACAATAACATTTACATTCTGACCATTTTTAATCACCTGTAGACTGCTGATGATGCTGAAATTTTGCGGCAATCACGTTGGAATTATATCGGAGGTCCTTCCGAGGATGTCGATGAATACTTGGGAGTCGTCGTTTTAAAGCGAAACAAGAAGCCATGTTCGGATGTTTCTCGAAAAGACGGTTGACGATTATGAAGCATTGTTAAGAAAATAAAAATAAATTAAATGCGAGCTTCAACGGAAATATTTTAGGCATTGATTAAAGCGATTAAAACTGCGGTCTGACCGATGTGAATTGACTAATTTTACCATCCACATTGAGTGACGTTAAGTTTGGATTTTTGCCTGAACCGTTTTCACTAGATTTTCAACTAGTCAATAAATATCTGTTTAAATTTGATTGATTATATAAAATTAATAATAATAATATTCGCTTTATTAAGGTCACGAGGACCAAAACTTTCAGCATTAAAATTTGCAATCAACAAACATGTTACAGGACGTTACGATTATACGTAGAACATGCAGAATAAGTTAAGAAGAATATAAGAAGTAACATCAAGGTAAATTAGCAAGAAAAACCAATTTACTCCACAAACTATACAAAGTTTGGCAAACGGGAAATATCGGCCATTGAAAGGCCTTATCCAAAACTGGTGATTTTATTTGATCACACTTAAATTATGATAATCATAACCAATTGGTGAGATGCCCGGCTCGCATAATAGGAGTCGGGCGTTGAATGTACGAGTGCCAAGTGGGCCATTTTTGGTAAGCAGAACTGGCGCTGTGGGATGAACCATGGGAGGTGAAGTCCGAAGCAGTGGAATAAATATATTTCTTTGCCAAAATTTCGTTTCCTGTCTGGTAAAGGGATCGTTATGACGGCTTGAGATTGATGCTGCCAGTACGTCTTTGCCAAATCGGAAGTGCATTTGCGGATGTCTGCCTTCCGAAATCTAGAAGAATGTACAAATTGGATGACTTGCAAATATATTCATTAAATGGGTTAGACTGTCGCCAGGGCCGTGTGTACTAATAAATCACGAATTCCATCAAAAACGAAGTGCACGACCGATAATTCGAAAGGCGGCAGCTTCCGTTGAAATATCTTAGCAGCGTTAGTTTGATTTTTGTGAGATGGAGAAGTATAAATTGGGGAAGAATTACGTATTGGATATGTTGAAGTAGTTATGAGGAGGAGAATGAAGAAATGGATTGGAAGATGGGGCCGAAAACGAGGATAAAGTACTAGAGATTTCTAAGTAGTAAGGAAGGGAAGAGAAAGAAAAAAATTTGGGAGGTAGCCGTAGGAAGATAAGGAGGAAGAAGTAGTTAAATCAGGAAGAAGGAGCTGGAGGAGGAGGAAGTATTGAAGATTTCGAAGTAGTAAACTCAGGAGGAGAAGGAGGAGGAGGAGGAAGTATTGGAGATCTCAGCAGCTTGTCTGGTGGGGGATTATTCGTTTGATAATTTGGAGATGAAGAAGTAAAAGTTTAAGATTATGACGTATTGGAGAAGTTGAAGAAGTAAGATAATGAAAAGGAGAATGAAGAATTGGATTAGAAGATAAGGCAGAATTAGAGGATGAAGTATTCGAGATTTCGAAGTGGTAAGGCAAGGAGGAAAAGGAAGAATTGGGGAGGTAGCCGTAGGAAGATAAGGAGGAAGAAGTAGTAAAATCAGGAAGAGGAGGAGGAGGAAGTATTGGAGATCTCAGCAGCCTGTCCGGAGGGATGAAGTATTCGTTCGGTGATTTGGAGATAAAGAAGTAAAAGGAGAAGGATTATTGCGTATTGGAGATTTCGAAATAGTAAAGCAAGGAAGAGAAGGAAGTTTTGGAAATGTAGCCGTAGGAAAATAAGGAGGAAGACGTATTGCAGATAAAGAAGAAGTAAAATCAGGAGGAGGAGGAGGAGTGCTCAGTGGGCTAGAAATAAACTGATTCATGATCCCCTGAAATGGAGTGTTGTTAGGATGAATGAAGACGAGGAGGAAGAGAAGTGGTAACGCAGCTAGTATTCAATCTTTGATGTATGTTCAAAACAGTTACTCGCATAAACAATGTTTGTGACTAATAATGTATAAAGTATATAATTTAGCAAATGTGACTGCAATTACTTGAAGGAACAACTACCTGACACATCTATCTAGCAAAAAAAGAATGCCAACATGTGTTAGATCAATTGTGCGAAAGCAAATCAATTATTTCACCAAGAACGCACATTCCCTGATCGTACGGATTTAGAGAACCCAGACAAGTTTCGTATTGGTGCCTTTAAATGCTGACACTTTATGCCCTCTTTCTGTTAATTTTATTATGCCTCAAGCACCTCTTTTGAACGAATTATCCCAAGTATACACTGCACATGTTCCGCGGTGTGCCAATTAAGGAAAATCGATGCCCCATTTGGTAATATACCATCGAAATGAATAAAAATTCATTTCAGAATTATTGCAATAATAATCACTGGTTTAAACGAATTCGTTAATCTCTCTGTGTGTGGCTCAGTTCTAATCGACACGGAAGCCTCACAAATGGTGTCTCATTGGCTCATTCGTGAATGCACTCGATGCAACATGTGTGTGGTGCAATACACGACGATAAAAAGCCAATTGTTCAATCCAGCGAGCAAATTTGCACGTAAGTCGCTTCTTCGATTGAATTGTCATATGTCTTTCTGCTTGAAATATTCACGGCAACCAAATATGCAAAATTAAAGTCTCGAGAATTGATTGAACGTCCACTTTGTGGAGATTTGACTGTCTTTGACATTCGTGTAGGGAAGCGGCTTAATAATTTGGCGAAGAAGATAAAGAAGGTGGTCACGCAGCTAGTATTCAAACTTGGATGTATGGTCAAACCGGTCACTCGTATAAACAGGTTTGGTACTGAATAATGTATAAAGTATATACTTTAACAAACGTTTCTGCAATTACTGGAAGGAAAAACTATCTGACACATCCATCTGCCAAGAAAATAATACCGACATGTAAAGGCGAAGGGTCTAGAGAAAAACGTAGTGGTATCGGTGTCGAGGGAATGGGTGGTAGTAGATGTGTTGGAAGTGGACTAGAGGAAGGAGGTGAAGAAGGGGAGGTGACAATGCCGATAATTCGAAAGGACAATATAATCATGAAATAAAAACGAAGTATTACGTTCCGAGAGCGGGAGGTGAATAAGACAACGATTGGATAGCGTCAGTCCGAAACGATAAGGACTAGTTTAATAAATGTATTCCTTTTCTGAAATTTCGTTTCATGTCTGGTAACGGGATCGTTATAACGGCTTGAGATTGATGCTGCAATAGCTCGTGATGACGTTGCCAGTGCGTGTTCTCCTAATCGGAAGTGCATTAAAGGATGTCTGCTTTCAAAAGTCTAGACGAATTTTAAGATCAGATGCGCGCGCAGGGTAATGGTCAGCCGAGATATGGATTGCCGCAAGGGGGTGGGGTGTGTCTACTAAAAAAATTAAAGTTCACGAATTCCTGCTAGACCGATAATTCGAGAAGCAGGAAGGGGGAGCATTCGTTTGATTATGTGGAGATGAAGATTTTAAAGTAGAAGGATTGTGATATATTGGAGATGTTGAAGTTGCAAGATAATAAAGAGGAGAAGGAATAATTGGATAAGAAGATAAGGCGATATTGGAGATTTCGAAGCAGAACGGCAACGAGGAGAAGGATGTATTGGAGATGTTTTCGTAGAAAGATAAGGAGGAAGAAGTATTGGATATTTAAAATAAAATAAAATTAGGAGAAGGAGGGGGAAGTATTAGAGCAGCCTGTCTGGAGGGGGAGCATTCGTTTGATGATTTGGAGATGAAGAAGTAATAAAATCAGCAGGAAGTCACTAAGTCAAATGGGCGCCTTTATATGTTTGAGTAATTATATTCATTGTTACGAGGACCAAAACATTTCGCCCAAAACTTTCATTCATCAAATACGGAATGACCCAGTTGCGATGCGCAGACGTTTTGGGTGAATTAATCTGTGTAGCCTTGATCACATTGGTAGAAGTATTTTACATTGATAAAACAAGAATATATGGATTTAAAGAGGGAGGGGTGAAAGTGGGGCTATTTAAGTGCTTTTGTAATTCACTAGACACTGGCCAACTAGTCCGTTTAGTTCCTGCTTCACCTGCTCTGGTGAAACAAAGAATCTGGAAAATTCAAAAATGCCTGAATTGCGATATGCAGCTGTCCTTGTAAGTATTGCATACGCATTGGTCGAATAGATTTACGCTTGGATAAACTTGACCAATTCGTAAACTGTGTTTGTATTTTAATGAACCAATGGCAGGAGATGAATGTAAAGGGTCATTAACATATTGCCGTGGGTTTTTCATATCTGCCAATTGTTTTACCTGTCTATTTCAATGCAAATGAATTTCGTCTTAGAAAATGAGTTATCAGCAAAGGAGAAGGAGGAAGTCCAAAAAAACAGCCAGTTATTGAGACGGGAGTCACCCAGTTATTTAGTCATTATCTCATATTAGACGGGACGCCTGGTGCCTTGGTGGGCTGCCAGACGGCCGATTGGACAGGATTTTCAGCCAGTAAGTCTGGGAGGGGGTCAGAATGCTGCTGTCACCATGCCGACATCATCCTCGTCGTCCTTTTCATCATCATCGACACGCTATAACCTTACAGAAGCTGAATCAGAAGACGACGGGTCGTCTTTTAAATAATTGGCATGGCTAATACGAGAAATAGATTACAAAGGAGCCTTTCAGTTGACAGAAAAACCGTGAATTGTGCAACTGTGATGCATGGCATGGGCAAATACAAGGCAGTCATCGTGGCACAGAATTCTCTGAAACTTGTTAAGTTATGCATCTCGTTGCAACGTGACCGTTTCGAGCTCATTTATACATAATTGGTTATATTATTGTCTTTTCTCTGGTGCATTTGGAGAGAAAGGTAACTCTCTTACTCCCTACTTACAGGATGCTTTTCACTCTCCCAATCCTTCGCAGAGATAGCAGCTCAACCTCCCCACATGTCACACCATCCGACGAGATCCTACAGCGACAACCTCTCTATTCCCACGACATGGATCTGCGGCAATTGTTTTACCTACCTATTCCAATGCAAATGAGTTTCGTCTTAGAAGATCAGTTTTTAACAAAACCATCATGGTGTTGATACAGTTCTTGTCCGAATTGTCACATCTTTTCAGCAAAGGACGTTGAGGTAGAGGAGGAGGAGGAATTCCAAAAAAGCAGGCAGTTATTTAGTCTTCATCCCGAAAAACGGGACGTTTTATGCCTTGGCGGGCTGCCAGACGGCTGATTGGCCAGGAGTGTCAGCCAGTCAGTCGGGAGGGGGTCCGAATGCTGCTGTCACCATTCCGACATCCTCGTCTTCGTCGTCGTCATCATCGTCATTGACACTGCATAACCTCACAGCAGCTTAATCAGAGGAAGTAGGGTCGTCTTTTTAATAATTGTCATAGCTTATGCGAAAATAGATGAAAAATGTGGCTTCCAGTCGAGAGAAATCCCGTGAATTTAGCAACTGTGATGCATCGCGTGGGCCAATAGGGTGCGGTCGTCTTGGCCTAGTATTTTCCAGAACATTAAAGTTGCGACATGTCCGTTCTGAGCTCATTTATACATAATTGGTTACATTATTTTATTTTCTCTTGGTGCGTTTAGAGAGAAAGGTAAATCTCTTACTTCCTATTTACGGGATGCCTTTCACTCTCCCAACCCTTCGCAGACGCAGCAGCTCAGCCTTCCCACATCTCACACCATCCGACGAGATCCCACAGCGACATCCTCTCTTCTTCCACGCCATGGATCAGCGGCAATTGTTTGACATACCTGTTTTAATGCCCTCTAGTCAATTAAGATTTAAGTTACCGTATTCCTCTTGCTCCGCCATCTCTTGGAAGCCGAAATAACTCAGCCTCGCCCCATCTAACGTCAGTCTATGAGACCAGACAGAGACATGATTAAGGTTCCTGGCCTTTCAATGTGTTCCAATATTCCCTTTTCTTTCGTAAGCGCACTTACTCGATGCGCCCACTTTTCACCGACCTTCCTTCATAAGTCAAGGTCACGCATCCCGACTCAGACAGTCGCTTTGGAGTGCACTCGTGATCATCTCGACTCGGAGTCCGCAGTTTGCCGATAACATCATAATCATCTTCAAATTACTTAAAGTGCTGCAGTAGACGCTCACCTGGGCTAAGACGCAAGGTGGTGAATCAATTATATTGTTTAGAATGCAAAAATGGTTCAAAACCGACCGGGGCAGAAAAAGCGTTTCTGAATTCGCGTAAACGGTCCCTCTAAGTCCGTTTGATTACATGCCAGTTTCATTGCGGAAATGCTCGATTACCGTTTCAAGACCAATTCGCCAATCCTTAACTCTTTGTCGATGAACAAAATCCTGATGACAGATCTTCTTGGGGAGTTCAGTCTTGTAGAACTAAAAACTGAACTACAAAACAAGAATTTATCCAAGTTCGAGCTGGTGGTTCTAATCGATGAAAGGCCAGTCCAGCTGGAAACTACACCTGTCCTGCAAAAACAGACTTATCCAGCTAGTTCGAGTTGTCGAATATAATAAAATGCGTTTTTAATAAAACGGAGGAGTCGTCTTTTTAATACTAAATAAAGCTGCCGATTCGGTTATTGGGCTGAATACGGTCAACAATGGGAGATACTTCACATCATTTCATACGATGTTTGGCTCTTTGTATTCCTTTTAGATGAATGAAGAGGAGAAGTAGGAGTTGTCACGCAGCTAGAATTCAAACTTGGATGTATGGTAAAACCGGTTACTCGGACGAATAAAGTATACCATTTAGCAAAATTGACTTCAATTTCTGAACAGACCAATTATCTTACACATCTATCTGTCAAGAAAAGAAAACCGACATTTGTTAGATGAATTGTTCGACAGCAAATTAATTAATTCCTCAAGAACGCACATTACCTAATCGTACGGATTCAGAAGACCCAGACACGTTTCGCATTGGAGCCTTTTAATGCTGGCACTTTACGCCCTCTTTCTGTTAATTTTATTATGCTTCAAGCACCCCTTCTGAACTAATTATCCCAAGTCTACATTGCACCTGTTCCGCGGAGTGTCAATTTGGGGAAATCGGTGCCTCATTTGGTATATACCATCAAAATGAATGAAAATTGGTTAACGAATTTTTGTTTTTATTTTCATTGGTTTAAATTAATTCATTAATCTCTCTCAGTTATCAACAGCCTCACCAATGGTATCTCATTGGCTCATTCGTGAATGTACTCGATGCAACAAGTGTGTGGTGCAATACACGACGATGACAAGCCAATTGTTAAATCCAGCGAGCATCTTTGCACGTAAGTGCTTCTTCGAATGAATCCCATATGTCTCTCATCTTGAAATATTCACGGAACCCAAATATGCCAAATAAAAGTCTCGAGAATTGATTGAACGTCCACTGTGTGGAGATTTGACTGTCCTTAGCATTTGTGTAGGGAAGCGGCTTTATGATGTTTTTAATTTATTAAGAAAAACCAGACGGATATTATGACATCAGTAAAAGGTCGATGTTTACAAGCCGATACTGAATTTGACGAAAACGTATTTGTGCTTGAAGAAGTTTAATTTGGTGGAAGTGAATGTGGTTAAAGAGGACTAGGGCTTGGCAGGATGTGGTGGCGTTGGAAGTAAAACGTCTATAGGAGGACGTCGAAGTGTCGGTGTAGAGGAAAATGGGTGGCAGTTGATGTTCTTTAGGAGGAAAAGGGCCGGACAGAATGTTGTAGCTGTGAAGGTAATGGCTCTAGAAGAGGACGTGGAAATGTCGGTATAGAGAAAGAAGGGGCAGGTGATGTGGTTTTGGAGGAATAGGGCCGGGCAGGAAGTGGTGGCGGTGGAGGTGAAGGGTCTATAGGAGGACGTGGAGGTGTCGGTTAAGAGGTCAGCGGTTGGCAGGGGATGTAGCTTCGGAGAAATAAGGCCGGGCAGGATATGGTGCCGGTGAAGGTGAAAGTTCTAGAGAAGCACGTCGAAGTGTCTGTGTAGGGGAAGGGGTTGGCAGTTGATGTGGTTGAGGAGGAATATGGCCAGGCAGGATGTTGTGACGGTTGAGGTGAAGGGCCTATAATAGGACGTCGAAGTGTCGGTAATGTGGAAGAAGGTGGCAGTGGATGTGGTTTTGGAGGAATAAGGCCGGACAGGATGCGGTGTCCTGTGAAGTACAGACCTATCCCAAACTCATCCCTGTGGTTAAAAGTTATTGAGAAGCACCTTCTCTCTAAATTAGATGACACGCTTAAAGCGTCCGATGACCCTTTCCAGTTAGCTTATTAATCAAATAGAAGAACTCTGGACGCCGTGGCTACGTTATCGCACACACTCCACTCTTCACTTGATGCCGGAGCGAAAGGCGTGAAGGGAGTATTCTTGGACTTCTCCTCTGCTTTCAACACTATCTCACGGTCCGCATCCTCTCTCAACTATGTGAAAATGGCGTTGAAGGATGGTTGATTAATTGGCTTCAAAACTATTTTTCCAATCGACGTCAACATGTGAGAGTCGGAAATGAAGCCTCAACCTCCTTGCCAAATAACTGCGGTGTACTACAAGGCGCTGTGCTATCTCCTTTCCCGTTCAACTGCTACACGTCGAGCCTTTAGTCCCCTAACGACGCGACACTAATAAAATACGCGGATGACCTGACTTTATGCCATCCATATAAGACGCAAGGTGATTCTCAACAGCTCGGGCAGGCAGTCACTGAGGTACTTGAGTGGTCTTCGAAGAATGATCTTTTGCTAAATGAATCAAAATGCACCCATATCACATATAATCTCGTTTTCTAGCAGTCTGCCTATTCTCTCTATCGAAGAAATCATCGTTGAACGCCACTTTAATAACTGCTCATTAATCGCTGCCCGAATTTTAAATGACCCCTCCCATCCCCTGTTTCCCAGTTTATCGGAATGTTAACCTCTCTGACCAATGCGCCGTCCATACCGTTCAATTCCGACAAGAACGGCGGCATATCGCAATTCGGTCATTCCCTATTTGTCCCGATTTTTTGTCTCACCAGACCAGGTTAAACAGGAACTACAGGACAATTTTCGCATCTTATATTTGTTATCCTGCCTTTTTTAATGCTGAAAGGTTTGGTCCTCGTGACCTTAATAAAGCCACTACAATTATTATTATTTTTATCTCGTCTGACCATTTTCCTGTGCCCTCTAGATTTTGGATGGCAGAAATTTTTTTATTCACTTCCAATTTGGAGAACACGTACTCGCAACGTCATCACGAGCTATCGCAGCATCAATCTCAGGCCGTCATTACGATCCTGATCCTCTTCATTCATCCCAACCACCCTCCATTTCGGGAGATTATCAATCAGTTAATATCTAGCATTCCGATTTATTTCTATTGTTATTTCCGATTTCCTGGAGTTAGTTACCGTGTCAGTGAGAATGTTTTTTGGTCACGTGACACAATGGCACCATTACACAGGGCATTTGCACCGACCCACTACGATGAAATAGGAACGAAATAAGCGTGTTCCTATTTTCACACAGCGGCTCAGAATACTCTTCGTTCTCTGACATCAGCAATAACGATTTAACCAGAGCACTTCGCATTTTAGAAACAAACCCGCGATTGGAGGCTAGACCGGCTTCATGGAGGTTTGACATTAAGATTCTCTGTTGCGTTTAATGTTCCACGCGTGGTGGCTGACCTATGATTCGAACCTAGGTACTACACCACCCTCTTCATAACTGAGAATACCTTTAGCGACTGATTTCCGCAGCTGATGGCTTGTTTCGATAATCAGGTCATAAGGCACATGGTTGTCAAGGTTTCAAGGTTGTCAAGGTTTCCTTCCATGAAGCGGGTGGTAGTATGTCGGACTTGGAATGACAGGTATGATTAAAAGGAATACAACGAGCCCAACTTCAGATGAAATTATGTGAAGTATCTTCCATTGTTGACCGTATTAAACCCAAACAACCGAATCAGCAGCCTTATTTCGTATTAAAAAGACGTCTCCTTTTTACTAAAGGCGCATTTTATTATTTTCGACCACTCGAACTAGCTAGATTCGTCTTTTTTGGAGCACAGATGTGATTTCCAGCTCGACTCGCCTTTCATAGAATAAAACCACCAGCTCGACCTTGGATAATACCTTGGTTTGTTGTTCAGTTTTTAGTTCTACCAAACTTAACTCCCCCAGAAGATTTGTCATCAGGATTTTTATCATCGACAAGGAGTTTAGGATCGGCGAATTGGTCTGGAAACGGTGATCTAGCATTGCCGCAATGAAACTGGCATGTTATCTAACGAACTAAGATGGACCGTTTACGCGCACTCGGAAACGCCTTTTCTGCCCAGGTCGGTTTCGAACCATTTTTTCATTCTTGACAATATGATTGATTCGCGACCTTGCATGTCAGCCCAAGTGAGCGTCTACTGCAGCACTTTTAGTGATTAGAAGATGATGATGTTATCGGCAAACTGCGGACCCCGAGTCGAGATAACCACGAGCGCACTCCAATGCGACTGTCTGAGTCCGGATGCGTGACCTTGGCTTATGAAGAAAGGTCGGTTAAAAGTTCGAGCATTGAGTAAGTGCGCTTACGAAAGAGGGAATATTGGAACACACTTAGAGAGTAGCCACCTCAATCATATCGCTGTCTGGTCTCATGGGCTCATGTTAGATGAGGCGAGGCTTAGTTATTTCTGCTTCCAATGGTTGGCGTAGCAAGAGGATTCCGGTTACCTCGAATCTAAATGGACCACAAAGCATTGAAATAGGTAGGTAAAACAATTGCCGCAGATCCATGGCGTGGGAGAAGAGAGGTTGTCGCTGTGGGATCTCGTCGGATGGTGTGAGATGTGGGGAGGTTTAGCTGCTGCGTCTGCGAAGGATTGGGAGAGTGAAAAGCATGCTGTAAATAGGGAGTAAGCGAGTTACCTTCATCTCCAAATGCACCAGAGAAAAGACAATAATATAACCAATTATGTATAAATGAGCTCGAAACGGTCACGTCGCAACTAGATGAAGATGCATAGCTTAACAAGTTCTAGAGAATTCTGTGCCACGATGACTGCCCTGTATTTGCCCATGTCATGCATCGCAGTTGCACAATTCACGGCATTTCTCTCAACTGGAAGGCTTCTTTGTAATCTATTTTCGTATTAGCAATGCCAATTATTGACAAGACGACCCGACCTTTATCTGATTCAAGCTGCTGTAAGGTTATAGCGTGTCGATGATGATGAAAAGGTTGACGAGGATGATGTCGGCATGGTGACAGCGGCATTCTGACCCCCTTCCCGACTTACTGGCTGCAACTCTTGTTCAATCGGCCGTCTGGCAGCCAGCCAAGGCACTAGGCGTCCCGACTAATATGGGATAATGACTAAATATTTAGCTGACTCCCGTCTAAATGACTGGCTGTTTTTTGGACTTCTTACCTCTCCTCCTTTGCTGATAACTCATTTTCTAAGACGAAATTCATTTGCATTGAAATAGGCAGGTAAAACAATTGGCAGATATACAAAAATCCAACGGCAATATGTTGATGACCCTTCACATTCCTCTCATGCCATTGGGAAATTAAGATACAAACACAGATCACGAATTGGTCCCTCCGTGATCCCGTATATACGATGACGCCTCCCACCCCCTCTTTTCAAGTTTATCTAAATGTAAATCCTTTCGACCAATGCACAAGCAATACTTACAAGGACAGCTGCATATCGCAATTCGGACATTCCTGAATTTTCCAGATTCTTAGTTTAACCAGAGCAGACGAAGCAGGAACTAAACGGACTAGTTGACTAATTGTCTAGTTGATTACACAAGCACTTCAATGGTACCTCCTTCACCCCGCCCCCGAAATCCATTTATTCTTGTTTTTTCATCAATGTTAACCACTTCTACCAATGCGATCAAGGCTTCACAGATTAATTCACCCAAAAGTCTGCGCATCGCAACTCAGTCATTCCGTATTTGATGAATGAAAGTTTTGGGCGAAATGTTTTGGTCCTCGTTACAATGATTATAATTTTTCAAACACATTAAGGCACTTATCAATAAGGCTGATTGCATTGGACTAAGTGACTTCTTACTGATTTTACAACTTCTTCATCTCCAAATCATCAAACGAATGCTTCCCCTCCAGACAGGCTGTTGAGATCTCAAATACTTCCTCCTCCGCCTCCCCCTCGTTCTCCTGATTTTACTACTTCTTAATCTCCAATACGTCTTCCTTTTTATCTTCCTACGCAAACATTCCCAATACTTAATTATCCTCCATGCCTTACTGCTTCGAAATCTCCAATACTTGATCATCCATTTCCGCTTCATTTTCAAATGCGATTCTTCCTCTTCCTTCTCTTTATTATCTTGCTACTTCAACCTGTACAATACTTCATGATCGTTCTACTTTTACTTTCTCATCTCCAAATCATCGAAGGAATGCTTCCCTTTTCAGTCAGGCTGTTTAGATATTCTCACGAATGCTTCCTTCCGAATTATCGGTCAAGCAGGAATTCCCTTCGCAACCACATCCTTTCCGGCCCCATTCCTACTCAACAACATCCACCTACACCGATACCTCAAGGTCCTCCCCAAGATTTATCCCTCTACACCGACATTTCCACGTCTTCCTCTAGATCCTTCACCTACAGCGCCACCACATGCTGCCCGGACACATTCCTTCAAGAAATTAATCACTGCAACCCCTTCATCTAAACCGATACCTCCACGTCTTTTTCTAGACTAACATTTCCACACCCTTAACCTTCACCACCCCATTCCTCCTCAACCACATGTTAAACTTTGAATAATATATCTCAATTTATTTCTTTGTTATGATTATCATAATTTAAGTTTCATTAAATAAGATATAATCAATCAAATATGAACACATATTAATTGACCAGTTAAATTTAGTGTAATGTCACATACCTTCTTAGAACAAGACTGTTTGTCTGCCAGGTTGTTAAACATTTAATTTTACTAAAATGGTTCCAAGCCAATCTAAGAAACAAATTGACGAGGATGACGACGTAGCACGTCAGCTACTCCAAGTGCCTAATCGTACATTCCGGAATTATCCGCGAAAGGATTAAATTTCACTGACTTCTTCTCCTACGTTCTTCTAGCAGAAACTTTTCGAAAAAACGCTCGAATTTCATAACAATATAACGCTTAATGCGTTGCTGTGACTTGTTTTGTCGGTGACAACCTTTTGAAGCCGAGGAGGAGATGTAGTTGTAGTAGAAAAAGTCGTCATGGTAGTATGAGTAGAAGTAGTAGCACTCGTTTTATTAGTAGTAGTTATTGGTGTTGTAGTAGTCGAATTGGACGAGTTTGTTTCTAAAACGCGAGGTTCTTTGGTCAAATCGTAATTGCCGATGCCACAGAACGAAGAGTATTCTGATTGCAGTCGTCTTAGCCGCTGCGTAAAAACATGGAACACGCTTATTTCGTGCCTATCCAATCGTAGTGGGTCGGTGACAACGCCCTGTCTAAGGGTGCGATTGTTTCACGTGACCAGTTGTGAGCACCCCATGTAATCCGAAATAACTATAGAAATAAATCAGAGTGCTAGAGATTTACTGCACCTTCTGATTGAGTATGTCTTGAAATGGAAGGACCTACTATTTTACACATCTATCTGTAAACAATAGAATACCGACATGTATTAGACCAATTGTGCGAAAGCAAATCAATTAATTCCCCAAAAACGCACATTCCCTGATCGTACTCAATTTAGTGAACACAGACAAGTTTCGTATTGGAGCCTTTTAATGCTGACACTTTATGCCATATTTTTGTTAATTTTATTATGCCTCAAGTACCCTTCCGAACAAGTCTAAACTGCAACTGTTCCGCGGTGTGTAAATTCGGGATAACAGATGCCCCATTTTGTATATACCATCACAATGAATGAAAATTCATTTCAGAATTATTGCATTTATAATAATAATACTAATGGTATTCGCTTTATTAAAGTAACAAGGACCAGAACTTTCAGCATTAAATGTTACAACAGACAAAAATGATATAAGAAGTTGCGATTGTACATAGCAGGTGTGAAATAATTGAACAAGAATGAACGAAATAAAAACAAGGTAAATTAGCAAGAAAGGCAAATTAAACCCTTGAAGTGTACAAATTTTGGCAAACGCGTAATGTCGGCCATTGAAAAGCCTTTCCCATAACGCCTTTTCCATTATCACTGGTTTAAACGAATTCGTTAATCTCTATATGTGTGGCTTAGTTCTAATCGACACGGAAGCCTCAACAATGGTGTCGCATTGGCTCATTCGTTAATGCACGCGATTCAACATGTGTGTGGTGCAATACACGCCTTTTGTTCAATCCAGATAGACAATTTGCACGTAAGTAGCTTCTTCGATTGAATTGTCATATGCATCTATTCTTGAAATATTCACTGCACCCAAATATACCAAATAAACGTCTCGAGAATCGATTGAACGTCCACGTTGTGGAGATTTTACTGCACTTGACATTTGTGTACGGAAGCGGCGTAATGATGTCTTTAATTTATTAAGAAAAACTAGACGGATATTATGACATACGGAAAAACTTGGTGTTTACAAGTCGAAACTGAACTTGGCGAAAACGTATTGGAGATTGTGAACGTTTAATTTGGTGGCAGTGAATGTGGTTGAAGAGGACTAGGGCCGAACAGCATGTGGTGGCGGTGGAGGTGAAGGGTCTAGAGAAGAAAGTAGATGTGTCGGTTTAGAGAAAGACGGGGCAGTGGATATTGTTGAGGAGGAATAGGGCCGGGCAATTTGTTTTTGCTGTGGTGGTGAAGGGTGTATAGGAGGACGTAGAAGTGACGGTGTAGTGGAAGGGGGCGGCAGTGGATGTGGTTTTGGAGGAATAAGGCCTGGCAGGATGTAATGGCGGTGGAGATGATGGGTCAAGAGAAGGACGTTTAGGTGTCGATATAGTAGAAGAAGGGGCAGTGAATGTGGTTGAGGAGGAATAAGGCCGGACATGATGTAGTTGTTTTCCATGTGAAGGGTCTAGAGGAGGACGTGGAGTTGTCAGTATTGTAAAAGAGGGGGAAGTTGATCTGGTTGAGGAAGAATAAGGCCGGGCAGAATGAAGTGTCGGTAAAAATGAAGGGTCTATATGATGGCGTGGAGGTTTCGGTGTAGTTAAAGTGGATTAGAGTTGATGTGGGTTTTTAGAAATAGGGCCGGGTAGGATGTGGTGGCGGTGGTTTTGAAGGGTCTAGAGGAGGACGTGTAAGTGTTTGTGTAGGGGAACAAGTTGGCAGTTAATGTAGTTTTGGAGGAATAAGGCAGGACAGGACGTGGTTGCGGTGGAGGTTAAGTGTTTATAGGATAACGTCGAAGTGTCAATGTAGAGGTTAGGGGGTGGCAGTTGATGTTGTTTTGGATGAATAGGGCCGGGCAGGATGTGGTGGCGGTTGAAGTCGAGGTGAAGCGTCTAGAAGAGGACGTTGAGGTGTCTGTGTAGGAGAAGGGGTTGGCAGTTGATGTGGTTTTTGAAGAATAAGGCCGGGCAGGATGTGGTGGCGGTTGAAGTCGAAATGAAGCGTCTCGAAGAGGACGTTGAGGTGTCTGTGTAGGAGAAGGGGTTGGCAGTCGATGTGGTTGAGGAGGAATGGGGCCGGACAGGACGTGGTTGCGGTGAAGGTTAAGGGTCTATGGGAGGACGTCGAAGTGTCAATGTAGAGGTAAGGGGGTGGCAGTTGATGTGGTTTTGGAGGAATAGGGCCGGGCAGGATGTGGTGGCGGTTGAAGTCGAAATGAAGCGTCTCGAAGAGGACGTTGAGGTGTCTGTGTAGGAGAAGGGGTTGGCAGTCGATGTGGTTGAGGAGGAATGGGGCCGGACAGGACGTGGTTGCGGTGAAGGTTAAGGGTCTATGGGAGGACGTCGAAGTGTCAATGTAGAGGTAAGGGGGTGGCAGTTGATGTGGTTTTGGAGGAATAGGGCCGGGCAGGATGTGGTGGCGGTTGAAGTCGAGGTGAAGCGTCTCGAAGAGGACGTTGAGGTGTCTGTGTAGGAGAAGGGGTTGGCAGTTGATGTGGTTTTGGAAGAATAGGGCCGGGCAGGATGTGGTGGCGGTTGAAGTCGAGGTGAAGCGTCTCGAAGAGGACGTTGAGGTGTCTGTGTAGGAGAAGGGGTTGGCAGTGGATGTGGTTGAGGAGGAATGGGGCCGGACAGGACGTGGTTGCGGTGAAGGTTAAGGGTCTATGGGAGGACGTCGAAGTGTCAATGTAGAGGTAAGGGGGTGGCAGTTGATGTTGTTTTGGATGAATAGGGCCGGGCAGGATGTGGTGGCGGTTGAAGTCGAGGTGAAGCGTCTAGAAGAGGACGTTGAGGTGTCTGTGTAGGAGAAGGGGTTGGCAGTTGATGTGGTTTTGGAAGAATAGGGCCGGGCAGGATGTGGTGGCGGTTGAAGTCGAAATGAAGCGTCTCGAAGAGGACGTTGAGGTGTCTGTGTAGGAGAAGGGGTTGGCAGTCGATGTGGTTGAGGAGGAATGGGGCCGGACAGGACGTGGTTGCGGTGAAGGTTAAGGGTCTATGGGAGGACGTCGAAGTGTCAATGTAGAGGTAAGGGGGTGGCAGTTGATGTGGTTTTGGAGGAATAGGGCCGGGCAGGATGTGGTGGCGGTTGAAGTCGAGGTGAAGCGTCTCGAAGAGGACGTTGAGGTGTCTGTGTAGGAGAAGGGGTTGGCAGTTGATGTGGTTTAGGAAGAATAGGGCCGGGCAGGACGTGGTGGCGGTTGAAGTCAAGGTGAAGCGTCTATGAAGAGGACGTTGAGGTGTCAATGTATGAGGTAAGGGGTTGGCAGTTGATGTGGTTTTGGAAGAATAGGGCCGGGCAGGATGTGGTGGGGGTTGAAGTCAAGGTGAAGCGTCTAGAAGAGGACGTTGAGGTGTCTGTGTAGGAGCAAGGAGTTGGCAGTTGATGTGGTTTTGGAGGAATAGGGCCGGACAGGACGTGGTTGCGGTGGAGGTGAAGGGTCTATGGAGAGGACGTCGAAGTGTCAAGTGTAGAGGTTAGGGGGTGGCACTTGATGTGGTTTTTGAGGAATAGGGCCGGGCAAGATGTGGTGGCCGTTGAGGTCGAGGTGAAGGGTCTATAGGAGGACGTGTAAGTGTCTGTGAAGGGGAACGGGTTGGCAGTTGATGTTGTTTTGAGAAGGAATAGGGCCGGGCAGGATGTGGTGGCGGTTGAAGTCGAGGTGAAGCGTCTAGAAGAGGACGTTGAGGTGTCTGTGTAGGAGAAGGGGTTGGCAGTTGATGTGGTTTTGGAAGAATAGGGCCGGGCAGGATGTGGTGGCGGTTGAAGTCGAAATGAAGCGTCTCGAAGAGGACGTTGAGGTGTCTGTGTAGGAGAAGGGGTTGGCAGTGGATGTGGTTGAGGAGGAATGGGGCCGGACAGGACGTGGTTGCGGTGAAGGTTAAGGGTCTATGGGAGGACGTCGAAGTGTCAATGTCGAGGTAAGGGGGTTGCAGTTGATGTGGTTTTGGAGGAATAGGGCCGGGCAGGATGTGGTGGGGGTTGAAGTCAAGGTGAAGCGTCTAGAAGAGGACGTTGAGGTGTCTGTGTAGGAGAAGGGGTTGGCAGTTGATGTGGTTTTGGAAGAATAGGGCCGGGCAGGATGTGGTGGGGGTTGAAGTCAAGGTGAAGCGTCTAGAAGAGGACGTTGAGGTGTCTGTGTAGGAGAAGGGGTTGGCAGTTGATGTGGTTTTGGAAGAATAGGGCCGGGCAGGATGTGGTGGGGGTTGAAGTTAAGGTGAAGCGTCTAGAAGAGGACGTTGAGGTGTCTGTGTAGGGCAACAAGTTTGCAGTTTATGTAGTTTTGGAGAAATAGGGCAGGACAGGACGTGGTTGCGGTGGAGGTGAAGGGTCTATGAGAGGACGTCGAAGTGTAAGTGTAGATGTTAGGGTGTGGCACTTGATGTGGTTTTTGAGGAATAGGGCCGGGCAAGATGTGGTGGCCGTTGAGGTCGAGGTGAAGGGTCTATAGGAGGACGTGTAAGTGTCTGTGAAGGGGAACGGGTTGGCAGTTGATGTTGTTGAGAAGGAATAGAGCAGGACAGGATGTGGTGGCGGTGGAACAGAGGGGTCTATAGGAGGAATCATATATTGAAGTGTCCGTGCAGTTCACGGGGCTGGCAGTGGATGTGGTTTTAAAGTAATATAGCCGGGCAGGATTTGCTGGCGGTGAAAGTTAAGGGTCAATAGGAGGACGTCGAGGTTTCGGTGTAGTTAAAGGGGGTTGGAGTTGATGTGTTGTTTTAGGAATAGGGCAGGACAGGACGTGGTTGCGGTGGAGGTGAAGGGTCTATAGGAAGACGTCGAAGTGTCAGTGTAGAGTTTAGGGGGCGGCAGTGGATTTGGTTTTGGAGGTATTGGTCAGAACAGGACGTGGTGGCGGTGGAGGTTAAGTGTTTATAGGAGAACGTCGAAGTGTCGGTGTAGAGGTTAGGGGGTGGCAGTGGATGTGGTTTTGGAGGAATAGGGCTGGGCAGGATGTGGTGGCGGTTGAAGTCGATGTGAAGCGTCTAGAAGAGGACGTTGAAGTTTCGGTGTAGAGGTAAAAGGGTGGCAGTGGATGTGGTTTTGGAGGAATAATGGCCAGACAAGATTTAGTTGCGGTGAAGGTGAAGGGTCAAAAGGAAGACTTTGTGGTTTCAGTGTAGTTGAAGGGGTTGGCAAGTTATGTGGTTGAGTAGGAAAAGGGCCGGACAAGATGTG
Source organism: Proteocephalus fallax (assembly GCA_028672205.1). Lineage (NCBI taxonomy): Eukaryota > Metazoa > Platyhelminthes > Cestoda > Proteocephalidea > Proteocephalidae > Proteocephalus > Proteocephalus fallax. The sequence goes on along the minus strand of JAPUBX010001989.1, from coordinate 2,793 downwards.
GTGGGGGTGGAAGTGAAGGGTCTATAGGAGAACGTCGAAGTGTCGGTGTAGTGGAAGGGTTTGGGAGTGTTTGTGGTTGAGGATGAATAGAGCCGGACAGGATTTGGTGGCGGTTGAAGTTAAGGCTCTAGAGGAGGACGTGGAGGTCTCGGTATTGTGAAAGGAAGTGGTAGTGGATGTTTTTTGGAGGAAAAAAGCCGGGCAGGATGTTGTGGCGGTGTAGGGTAAGGGTCTATAGGATGACGTCGAAATGTCGGTGTAGAAGTAAGGGGGTGGCAGTGCATGTGGTTTTGGGGGAAAAGGGCTAGTGCAGGATGTGGTGGGGTTGGAGGTTAAGGGTCTAGAAAAGGACGTCGAAGTGTTGGTGAAGGGGAAGGCGGTGTCAGTTGTATTTGGTTGCGGTGTTAGTTTAAGGGTCTAAAGGAGGACGTGTAGGTGTCGGTGTAGAAAAGGGGTGTTTAAGTTGAAGTGGTTAAGGAGGAATGGGGCCGTGGCAGTATTTTGTGGCGGGTGAGGTAAAGGGTTTAGAGAACGACGTTGAGGTGTCGGTATAGAGGGAAGGGTATTGAGAAGGACGTAGCACGTTTGTTTTCTCTAATTTTCAGCCGGAATTATCAGCGAGAGGATTTAATTTTACTGACCCCTTCCTCTGTCTTTCTAGCAGCAACTTTTCGACAAAAAGCGCTCGAATTTCATCAACATATAACACATAATGCGCTGCTGTGACATATTTTCTCCGTGACAACCGGTTGACGCTGAGGAGGAGCTGTAGTAGTAGTAGTGGAAGTCATAATCGTAGTAGAAGAAGAAGTATTAGTAATCGTATTTTTATTATTATAAGTAGTAGCAGTAGTAGTCGTAGTATTAGTAGTCGTAGTTGTAATAGTTGTAGTAGTCGAAGCATTTATATTACTAGTATTAGTAGTTGTCGTAGTAGAAGTAGTTGCAATAGTAATAAAAGTATAAGTAGTAGCATAAGTCGTGGTAGTTGTCTTAGTATTAGTAGAAGTCGTAGTATTAGATCAATTCGTAGTGTAAGTAGTAGTAGTAGTAGCAGCAGTCGCAGTAGTTGTAGTTGTCGTAATAGTAGTAGTAAATGTCGTAGTGGTATTCGTAGTTGTAGTCGAATTGGACGAGTTTGTTTCTTACACGCGAGGCCCTTTCGTCACATCGTAATTTCCGATGCCAGAGAAAGAATTGTATTCTGATAGCAGTCGTCTAAGCCGTTGCGGTATAAAGGGAACTCGCTTATTTCGCTAATTATATCTCATCGTCATGGGTCGGTGCAACTGCCCTGTGTAATGGTGAGATTGTGTCTCGTGACAAAGAAAAACATTCTCAACGTCGACGTAACAGTTGTGATTACTCCAGGTAATCGGAAATTAAAATGGAAATAAATCAGAGCGCTAGAGATAAACTGACCCTTCTGATTCATGATCTCCCGAAATGGAGGGTGGTTTGGATGAATTAAGAGGATCAGGAGAAGGAGGAGTTGTCACGCAGCTAGTATTACAACTTGGATGTATGGTCAAACCGGTCACTCGTATAAACAATTTTAGTGACTAATAATGTAAAGTAAACAATTTAGCAAAAGTGACTGCAATTACTGGAAAGAACAACTATCTTACACATCTATCAGTCAAGAAAAGAATGCCGTGTTAGATCAATTGTGCGAAAGCGAATCAATTAATTTCCCAAGAACGCACATTCTCTAATTGTACTCAATTTAGTGAACACAGACAAGTTTTGTATTGGGGCCTTTTAATGCTAACACTTAATGCCCTATTTCTGTTAATTTTATTATGCCTCAAGCACCCCTTTCGAACGAATTATCCCAAGTCTACACTGCAACTGTTCCGCGGTGTGTCAATTAAGGAAAATCGATGCCCCATTTAGAATATACCATCACAATGAATGAAAATTCATTTCAGAATAATTGCATTTATGATCACTAGTTTAAACGAATACGTGTATCTCACTGTGTGTCGCTCAGTAAAAATCGACACAGAAGCCTCACAAATGGTGTCTCATTGGCTTAATTGTGAATGCACTCGATGCATCATGCGTGTGGTGCAATACACGACGATTACAAGCCAATTGTTCAATCCAGCGAGCAAATTTGCACGTAAGTCGCTTCTTCGATTGAATTGTCATATGTCTTTCTGCTTGAAATATTCACGGCAACCAAATATGCAAAATTAAAGTCTCGAGAATTGATTGAACGTCCACTTTGTGGAGATTTGACTGTCCTTGATATTTGTGTACGGAAGCGGCGTTATGATGTCTTTAATTTTTTTAAAGATAACTAGACAGATATTATGACATCAGGAAAAAGTCGATGTTTACAAGCCGAAACAGAACTTGACGAAAACGTATTGGTGCTTGTGGACAGTAAATGGGATGGCGGAATGATGTCGGAAATGTCGAGCTTTTCTCAGTTTCAAGGCAATACGCCAGTTAACATCGAGTTTCCCCGGATTGCCTTTGAGCGCGGAGTTGCAAGTCTTGGCGGTTAGTTCCTTTGAACACACAAAAAATGGTTGATCCCACTTTTCTGAGCCAGTTTTCTGTATTGGTGTAGGAAAAATCTACGTCATCGGTGGATGTCACTGGGACGATTGTGGGACTATCGATGACGTGAATGTCATTGATCCATGGACTGGCCAGGTGTCTGAGGGACCAGATCTTTTGTTTGGACGGCGTAAGGCCGCAGTAGCTTCTTCGGATGATGAAATATTCGTCTGTGGGGGAAGTACAGAAAGTGAAGGATACGTTTCCTATTGCGAGCGTCTG
>JAPUBX010001988.1:0-17255 GCA_028672205.1 Proteocephalus fallax | reverse complement strand
CCTTTCGAACGAATTATCCCAAGTCTACACTGCACCTAATCCGCAGTGTGTCAATTAGGGGAAATCGATGCCCCATTTCGTATATACCATCAAAATAAATGAAAATTGCTTATCAAATTATTGCATTTATTTTCACTGTTTTAAACGAACTCATTAATCTCTCGGTGTGTGGCTTAGTTCTCATCGACACGGAAGCCCCACACATGGTGTCTTATTGGCTCATTCGTGAATGAACTCGATGCAACAAGCATGCGGTGCAATACACACCGATGACTGGCCAATTGTTCAATCCAGCGAGCAAATTTGTACGCAGGTCGCTTCTTCGATTGAATTGTCATATGTCTTTTTTCTTGAAAAATGCACGGCACCCAAATATGCACAAATAAACGTCTCGAAAATTCACTGAACGCCCACTTTGTGGAGATTTGACTGTCCTTTGCATTCGTGTAGGGAAGCGGCGTTATGATGTTTTGAATTTATTTAGAAATAACTGGACGGATATTATGACATCAGGAGACAGAAGCCGAATATGAACTTGAAAAAAACGTATTTGTGCTTGTGGGCGTTACATTTGTTAGCAGAAGAAAGATGGCAATACGACAGTTTACATCGAGTTTCCCCTGATTGCCGACGAACGCGGAGTTGCCAGTATCGGAGGTGAGTTTTTTGGAACACACAACAAATATTTGATCTCCCTTTTCTGAGCAAGGTTTCTGTTTTGGTATAGGAATGATCTACGTTATGGGTGGATGTCTCTTGAGAGATTAATCTGATATCTCTTTCGTGAATGTCATTGATCCATCGACTGGCCAGGTGTCTAAGAAACCAGATCTTTTGTATGATCGTAGTAAGTTCGCAGAAGCTTCTCTGGATTACAAAATATTCGTCTGTAGGGGAAGAGAAGATGATGGATATTTTGCCTTTTGCAAGCTTCTGGGTGTTCCGAGGTCAGCTGCATGCGCGTAACCTTTCTTATTTTCCTTTTTATTGTCTCGCGTTTTATTTTCTTCAGTACCGCCTGGATACGGCTGCCATTACTCAAATTTGGGCGCGAATACGCCGCCGCTTTTCTCGTGGACGACTTACAGCAACAGATGCTTCTTGTAACTAGTGGTATGTGTAAAAACGAAAAGATTACGTCCAGTTTTGAATTGCTACGCCTCAAACCTGACGCACTGGAGTGGATCTCCGCCTGGCCGATGCACCAATCACAATTGCGTCACGGAATCGCCGTCGTCAAGCGACACGTCCTAGTTGCTGGAGGAATTGGTGTGGAGAACTTCGACCCCTTCGGTTCTGTGGAGATGTTCTACCCAGCGCAGATTGTCCCTAACACCGACAGCTTCGGCCAGTGGACCAAACTGCGTCCTCTGAGTCAACCTTCGCGCAAGGTTCACCTCGCTGTGTGGCAGAATCGCGTCTTCTCTTTCGGTAAGGTGGCTATCGTCTTTAGTGTTTTGTTGTTGACCGAAACAGTCATTCTCTTCTTCGAAAGAGAAGAACAACATGTCTGGATGGGTTCTGCAAATCAAAGAAATTGATCAAAGTGATCAAACACACCAAAGTAACAAAGATTCGGTCATAATCATATTAATCGCCGTCATACATAATGACCCTATATTGACATATTTTTTAATCGCCCGCAGACTGCCAATGCTGTTGACATTCTGCAACGACTAACTTGGCATTCGATGGGAGGTGCTTCTGCCGACGTCAAACAATACCTGGAAGTCGTCTTTGTGCAGTGGAGCAAGAAGCCGAAGTCATTATGTGGCCTTTTTTAGATTGTAATGAGAATGATAAATTAAAGCCGAATATATAAGTGGGGTTTTCGTAGACTGCGGTTGACGCGAGTGTGAAAGGTTCGATTACATTTATGCATCATTGAGATTGAATGATCCAATGACCCAAGATCACCAGACATAAATGTGCACAAATGAGTCACACGAGAGGAATGTGCAAATATGCTTCGAAACCGACCTGGGCAGAAAAGGCTTTTCTGAATGCGGGTTAACGGTCACTCGTAGTCCGTCAGATAACATAATAATAATAATTGTAGTAGCTTTATTGAGGTCACGAGGACCAAAACTTTCAGCATTAAAAAAGGCAGGATAACAAATATTAGATGCGAAAATTGTCTTGCAGTTCCTGTTTAACCTGGTCTGGTGAGACTAAAAATCTGGACAAATAGGGAATGACCGATATTGCGATATGCCGCCGTTCTTGTTGGAATTGAACGGTATAGACGGCGCATTGGTCGAAGAGATTTAAATTCCGATAAACTGGAATAGAGGGGATGGGAGGGGTCATTTAAAATTCGGGCAGCGATTAATGAGCAGTTATTTAAGTGGCGTTCAACGATGATTTCTTTGATAGAGAGAATAGGCAGACCGCTAGAAAACGAGATTATTTTAAAAGTCGATGAAGGGTTAAAAAGTCCGAGCATTTAAGACCGGGGAATATTACTGGGGAACAATATACAATCAGGGGAATTATACAGGCATGGACGAAGGTTTTTATATGGCTCGAGCTCAAACCAAGTCTCCTGAATCGGCGAACAAGGAAGCAAAGACGGCGGCTTTTACCAAAGACAACATCGACATGATCACTCCACGATAACCGACTGTTAAAATCTTCCCGAGATACTTCGATTTTGGGCTCGAAGCGAAGTTATGTAGTGAAGAAATGTCGGGGGTGTCGGCAGCGGCTGTCAGGGAAAATGTGATATAGATGCATTTTGATGCATTCAGCAAAAGATCATTCTTGGAAGACCACTCAAGTACCTCAGTGACTGCCTGCCCGAGCTGTTGAGAATCACCTTGCGTCTTGCATGGATGGCACAAAGTCAGGTCGTCCGCGTATTTTATTAGTGTCGCGTCGTTAGGGGACCGAAGCCTCGACGTGTAGTAGTTGAACAGGAAAGGAGATAGCACAGCGCCTTGTAGTACACCGCAGTTATTTGGCAAGGAGGTTGAGGCTTCATTTCCGACTCTGACATGTTGACGTCGATTGGAAAACTAGTTTTGAAGCCAATTAATCAACCATCCTTCAACGCCATCTTCACATAGGTGAGAGATGAGGAAGGACCGTGAGATAGTATTGAAGGCAGAGGAGAAGTCCAAGAATACTCTCTTTACGGCTTTCGCTCCGGCATCGAGTGAAGAGTGGAGTTAGTGCTATAACGTAGCCACGGCGTCTAGAGTGCTTCGATTTGATTTATAAGCAAACTGAAGAGGGTCATCGGCAGCTTTAAGTGTGTTATCTAATTTAGAGAGGAGGTGCTTCTTAATCACATTTAACCTAACGGATGAGTTAGCGATAATTCTGTACTTAACAGGTCAGGCGGAACCATTGGCCGGTTTCAGAATTGGTGTTATAGCGATATCTCTCCATGCTGAAGGAAAGGAGCATTCTCCAAAGGAATGATTTACAAGCTGGGTCACAATTGGAGAAATCTCGCGGTGACAGATTTTAAGAATCGCTGGGGCGACCGTGTCGGGACCCGCCGCGGTGGAGTTCTTGAAGCCAGCCAAAATTTTGGCGATAGAGGATTCGTGAGCGGGCAGGAAAGCGCTGGGATTAAGAGATCCGACCAGAGGTACCGCGGAATGGTCAGCGGATTTGAAGATAAAGCCATCGTTCAGAGCATCAAGGTCTAGGGCACCACTTGGTAGATGTGGGCGGCGGGTTCCTGTCAATCTGTTAAGATTTTTCCAGAGGTCACCGGGTTTTGATGTTCTGAACAGCTCATCTACTAATATTTTGTTAAGGCGATTTACCTCAGCTGTGATCTGTATCGAAATTGGTTTAATTTCTCGATACCTCCCCTGTCGACAAAGTCGTTCCTTTTTTCGCCTCAGTCGTTTCAGAAATGGAGAAGATATTACACGAGGGGTGAGGGATAGTTCCGTGAGTGGACAATGCGTATCGTACAAAAATCGGAGATAACTATTTATATTGTCGATCTCTTTATCGAAGTCGGAATCCTCGAAGACTTTGAAATCGGTTGTGGCAACGGCATCTCTTAAATTGCACTGGTTTTGGAGGCAGTGAGAGCGGATACGAATTTTTTTAGGTTTGGGACAACATTGATGGTTTTTTTTACCCTTGCCATATATTTTCGGTAGACCAACAACGATGCAGTGGTCCGACTGGGCTAAAGGTGCACGTTTTCGACATGCATACAGAGAAGAATCGGACACAAATATGTGGTCAAGAAGATTCCCTTCGCGTGTTGGAAAATTGACTATGGTATTTAGACCAAGTGTAAGAAGAGGGCTAATAGGCGCAGAATTGAAATCACCACACAGTAAAATGAAAGAATTATCCATAATTGAAGAAATAAAAGGTATAAGCGAATCATAGAACTTAGAAATGTCTGCTCTGGTAGAAGATGGGGTGATATACAAGTTAAAGACCGACACAGACTTGCAGTTTTGAAGAGACCTTGGATGGCACATAACCCCAACACATTCACTAGCACTAGCTGCATAGCAGAAAACCTTTTTGTTCGATTTTGTCCAGCTGAGATTGATGCAACTCGCGACACCACCACCCTTAGATTTAACGCCGACCACTCTGTCTTGACGAAAGCATTCGAAATTCTCTGGCATAAATATGTGATCAACATTGATGTCCCAAAGAAAGGTTTCTTGTAGACAGACCACGCCGACAGGTTTAAACAGAGCCGTTGTAAGCAGCGAGTGAAAAACGTCAACTATGTTAAGAATTGAACGCACATTAAAGGACACAAGAGCTGGAAGTGATGTATTGGCGGAATAGCGACTGCGAACAGCATTAAGCCAACCAGCTTGATGCTTCCGCTTGGTCTGAGTGAGTGGTAGTGGCGGGGGTGCAGTAGTTGTAGGCACAAATCCACTGTTCTCATGCGGTCGGTCGATTAAAGCCTCATTATGAATGCGAGAAGCGTATTGATTAATCGATGCCTTTTTTACAAATAACCTGTTAGACAGCGATTTGTACCTTAAAAGGGACTCAGATAGACTTGCGTCAACAATCAAGTGTTTGCGGTATTTAGTCAGCTGTTTTCGCGAGTATTGTCGTTTTGTCAAGGGTAAATCCATAAAATTGATGAGTTTAAACAGAGGATTTTTTTTGTTGCTTCATGTAGTAAAAAGATCGATGAAGATGTTTTGACATAACAGTTTTCTATAATAAAGCAAAATAATTTCTTTTTTGATGATGGTGGCCGTCAAAGGCCGCGCACCAAAAAAACATGCCAGTTTCCAGACACATTTGCAAATCCTTACCTCCTTGTCGATCATAACAATCCTGATGACAAATCTTCTGGGGGAGTACAGTCTGGTTGAACTAAAAACGGAAATAAAAAACAAGGGATTATCCAAAGTCAAGCTGGTGGTTCTTATCGATGAAAGGCTAGTCGAGCTAGAAACCACACCTGTGCTGCTGCAAAAACAGACTTAATCAAGCTAGTTGAAGTGGTCGAAAAAATAAAATGCGCCTTTAATAAAACGGAGGAGACGTCTTTTTAATACGAAATTAGGCTGCCGATTCGGTTATTTTACGTGCCATTCCAAGTTCGACAAACTGCCATCCGATTCATTAAGGGGAACCTTGAAAACCGTTGGCCTTATGACCTTATTATTTAAACGAGACGCTGCGTCTCAGTACCTTGGGTTTGAATCCCACATAAGGCCACCGAGAATCTTCACGCAAAACTTCCATCAAGCCGGTCCAGCCCCCCGTCGACAAAAAAATTGATTTATTTTTATTTTTTGGGGATTGTAATATAGCAATTAAATGGAAAATTATAATTTTTCTATAGATTTATATAGAATAGGATCGACAATGTAGGAATTATAAATGATATCTTGCAAATTTTACCCACGAAATTTTAACCGGAAATTTTTGCTCAAAGCAAACATCATCTCAGAAAATGCACACATCAATTTTAAAGGGTTCGTTAGAAAAACAATTTCGCATTTGGGCATTGGAAAACCCGCGACAATACGTGGAGAAGCGTGAACTTCACGGTAACAGTTGTGAGCACTCCAGGTAATCGGAAATAACAATGCAAATAAATCAGAGTGCTAGAGATTAACTACACCTTCTGATTTATGATCTCTTTAAATGAAGGGTAGTTAGATGAACTTAGACAAAAATGAGGCGGAGGAGTTTTCACGAACCTAGTATTCAAACTTAGATGTATGGAAAAACCGGTCACTCGTATAAACAATTTTAGTGACAAATAATGTAAAGAGTATATAATTTAGCAAAAGTAACTGCAATTACTGGAACAAAAACCTTACTGGAGTGTGTTATACAAATTGTTCGAAAGCAAATCAATTAATTCCCCAAGAACGCACATTCCCTGATCGTACTGATTTTAGTGAACACAGACGCGTTTAGTATTTGGACCTTTTAATGCTGATACTTAATGCCCTCTTTCGGTTAATTCTATTATGCATCAAGCACCCTTTTCGAACGAATTATACCAAGTCTACACTAAACATGTTCCGCGGTGTGTCAAGTAGGGAAAATGTATGCCCCATTTGGTATAAACCATTCAAAAACGAATGAAAAATGATTTACGAATTATTGTTTTTTTGACTGGTTTAAACGAATTCGTTAATCTCTCTGCGTGTGGCTCAGTTCTAATTGACACGGAAGCCTCACAAATGGTGTCTCATTGGCTCATTCGTGAATGCACTCGATGCAACATGCGTGTGGTGCAATACACGACGTTGACAAGCCAATTGTTGAATCCAGCGAGCAAATTGCACGTATAGTCGCTTCTTCGATTGAATTGTCATGTCTCTCTTCTTGAAATATTCACGGAACCCAAGTATACCAAATAAATGTCTTAATAATTAATTGAAGATTTGACAGTCCTTGCCAGTCGTGTAGAAAAGCGGCGTTATGATGTTTTGAATTTATTGAGAAATAACTTGACGGATATTATGACATCAGGAAAACGTCGATGTTTACACGCCGACACTTAACTTGACGAAAACGTATTGGTATTTGTTGACGTCAAATAAGATGACGCAATAAGGTCGGAAATGTCGCGGAGACAGCTGCCGTCACTCGAATTGGGCCGCCGCCGCTTTCCGCATGGACGATCAACAGCAACAGATGCTTCTTGTAACTCGTGGTATATGTTGAAACGAAAAGATTACGTCCAGTGTTGAATTAGTGAGACTCAACCTACACACTGGATCTGGATCGCCCCTGCCCGATGCACCATTCACGATTTCGTTACGGAATGACCGTTTCCAAGCGACACGTCCTAGTTGCTGGGGGCATTGGTTTGGAGACATTTGACCCCCTCGATTCTGTGGAGATGTTCTACCCAGCGCAGATTGGCCCCAACACCGACAGCTTTGGCCAGTGGACCCAACTGCGTCCCCTGAGTCAACTTTCGCGCTTGGTTCACGTCGCTATGTGGCATAATCGCGTCTTCTCTTTTGGCAAGTTGCAACGCCGCATTGTAGTTAGTTATTTAGAAGAAACATTCTTTCATATCTAGTCGTATTCTACAGAGAACATCAAACTAGAACGATAGGGTGCTGTGTGTCTGCCTTTTTAGATAAATTCCTCTACAACAAGGGGAAAAGGACAGTCGGTTGGGAATTATTAACTGTCCCTAGGATAACAAACGGATAATGGGGTCTTAATGACGATAATCAATTTCCTCACTTATTCACAGCGATGGCAAGATCGGGACTGTGAATTGAGAATTGTAAAATTTAAAAATTAAAAATCTAACAATTTGGCCTCTTCGAATTTAAATACTGGTTATCTTTGACACTTAATTAAAAGAAATTATATTATTGTGGTACGGTAACTACGGTGTTGATGGTGTTGACGTAAATTTGACACTCCAATAGTTATTCACAAATCGCTGCTCGCATTTTAAGTGACCCCTCTCATCCCCTCTTTTCAAGTTCACCACAGTGTAAATCTCTTCGACCAATGCGTAGGCTATACCGTTAAATCCTTCAAAAACGCAATTCGCTCATTCCTTATTTGTCCTGATTTTTAGTTTCACCAGAGCAGGTGAAGCAGGAACGAAAAGATAATTTTTATATCTAGTACTTGTAACGCTGTCATGTTTTATGCTGAAAGGTTTGGTCCTCGTGACTTCAAGTAAGCCGCTACAATCATTATGAGTACAATTATTAATATTATGTTCGTCTGAATGTCAAACGGGTTAAGGGGCAGTGGCCTATTTCTGGTTTGATTCACTGGAGTTGGAAAGCGCCAAAGAAATATCAACTTTTTCCCCCATTTGACAACAGGAAAGAAACTGACAGTGCCACCAGTTTTGGGATAACACAAGTTGTCAGTGTAAATACTCTCAAAGCAGTCTTTAGACAGGCCAAAGTCATGGTGAATTACTGTTTGGATTTGAACAACGTTTGAATGCCCCAATACAACTGATTTCGTGAAGACAGGGATTGAACACACGTAGCTAAGCAAAAAATAATTGTTTGGCGTAAATTTTGAAACGTTGAAAAGCGAAAACGTTGGCGCGCGGGTTGAAATCGAGTAATGTTAGTCTTTCATCTTTTAATCATGTTCCGACCTATCACAGATCAGAGGCTAGTGAAATTTAGAGGGAAAGAGGATTTTGGAATCAACTGATATCTGTATTATTTAAATTTTGAATTCGGATATAATTTAGATAATAAGTTTAATTGAAAGAATTGAGTCAAATTATTATTGGAAAACAAATAATTTGATTATAAATTATTATTTTTTTAAAATTATTATCATTTTTGAACAAATGTCAGGTGAATTGTCACTTTTTTCAACATTTTAACAGTAACAACCATTAATTAAAGTCTTTTGTGAGGGCTGTTTCATCGACACGATGACAGATGTCAGACGGCTTCAAGTCAAAATTTAAAAAAAATCATAATTGCGGACCATAGCGTTAGAAGTCTCATTTCCTAAAAAAAACAGCAGATGTTTTTTTCGCGTCCGCTTTCCATCGCTGAGGGCTCCTTTTTAATATAAACGTTCACCAGTTGTTTTCTCTCATTTTGGATGCAAATTGGTGCTTCAAATAGCCCGTCTTGTATTCCACGAAATTCCCTGGTTTATCCGATTAATTTTTTCACCTAATATGTAACGGGTTATTGTGGACAATTGGGCTAGTTTTTACAACTGTTCTGAGCTTAAATTGTGTGTTGCTATGCCTGTGGTTAATGCCACAAGCCTCGGATACTGGACCACCCAACGAGATTGCAGAGATCTCTAGTTTCGTCTGAATGACCCCGTCGCCAAACCGTGACCTGGGGGTCGGCACAGTCGGAATGGTTGGGTGAATCTATGTTTGATTAAGTTTTCCAGTTCAATGAATCCAACTGTCCCAACTGTCTGAAGATAAAAGCCAGAAATTGATAAACGAACCAAGAGTTTGGCTGCTATTATTTACGATCTCAAATCCATTCCTAGACCAATCAGGCAATGCTTCACTAAAGGAAGAAGCCGCCTGTTATCCGTCGGGAATACGACACCCAATGGGGAAGCGGTGATTGGCGGGACTGCACCAGCCGTATAAATGACCTTCACTTCCCCGACTGTTGTTTTCACGCTCGCGTGGCTGCGGGAGGGGAGGGGATGGTGAGGGCCTTTGAAGAATGAGCAAAAGGTGGTCCGCTTTCATCTCGTGTTCATCGTAACAGGCGGCACAAAAAATGCGATTTTTCCAGGTGCAATGGACGGGGCTTCACTTACAGAAGGCACACGCACTCAAGGGTACTCTTTGTTGGGAAAAAACTGAAGTCACCAACCATTTCCATTCGCCGATTAGTCTTTGGTCCGTGTAAATATGCTTAATACGTATACTGTGTATGTGTTCTGTTGGGCTAGTTTGTGCAACCCATTTTGGGCATTAATTGCGTCGCCATGCTCGTGGTTAATGGTTCAAGTCTTTGATTCTAGGGGTCGCAGCTAGAGGCCACCCCTAGAGATCGCATAGATGCGTCACTATTAAATATACACGAATAACCCCACCGTAACTCCACCGTGACCTGGGGTCAGCACAAACATAATCGATGGTTAAAGCCACAAGTTTGTTTAAGTTGGCAGCGCAATCGATCCAATTGTCCAAACTGTGAACAGATCACTTATTGGTCAACAAGCATCCTAACTGTGTTTACAAAAGACCCTAGGTTCGAATCTACACTTCAGACCAACGATTGGAGGGTACGTGGTCGGCGACATTTCTGGTCGTCTCGTTAGTCAAATACATCCCCAAAGTCAATCTTATTTGCTTAATCGCTCATCTGCTTCTTGACTGCTCATTCCACTGATTTGGCAAGTTGGTGCATCTCAGATTCGAGTCCTGCTCGTTTAGCAATCTTTATACGAACAAAAGGCGCTGTTGGATCAATTAATTTCAGACAAGGTCAGCAAGATATGTCCACTGATAAAGTGACTGTCCCACGTGTGTGAATATAAAAGTAATTTGGATTACTTTGGTGGTTGGCAGCACAACACGTGCTGGTCATTAATGTGCAGCATCATAGTAACTGAGAGATGTCGCATGTTTCTCGAGGTGCGTTTTATGGGAGTACGACGTTCACGACTCGGCCTACCAAAACTGCCAATGAGTCCAAAATTCCCTCCCAAGGAAGCGCAGCGCAGTTGGTAAAGAAGTTCTATTGAGTCTTTCATTTTTTGTAAACTTGTCGCAAACCGTTTCAAAATGTAGCAGAATCTGGTAGAGTGAGGCCGTCTGTTGTCTTGGCGACATGTTTCTACAGTCTACTTACGAATACGCTGCAACCCTGTTTGGCATTCAAATTAGCACATTGTTCATTCACGAACACGCACGGTTGATTGGCCGTTTACAAAGGAAAAACACGTCGAAAAAGGAATGGCCTGTTGTGTAAAAAAAATACCACAATAGTTGGCTTATAAGTAGTATAATTACTGATAATCACACAAATGATTACGACCGAATTATTCCCGCTGTCTTGTGATTGCTAAAGGGCTAAACTGTTAAGTACAACGTTTTCTTATAATTATCCGCTTTCGGTTCATTGTAATTAGTCTAGGAATCCTTTGTCATCCCTCGTTAATTTTTTTTTACACGAAATGACGCTTACATTTGTCAATCTACAAATGACAAAAACGCGACGTCTGTTTTACGGTTTATCTAGAGTGGAGTGACGCACATTCTCCATCAAAACTGGATGTCTCACACAAGATAACTCAAGGCACAGCGTGCGTTATCGACAGTCGCCAAGACACGAGCAACATCCTCCAGTTCTTTTTTCTCATAAACTATATACAGACGCACTTTATAAAGCCCAATTTATTTCCATTTTGGCCAGCGTTGACGTCTGCAAAGTTCGTTTACCGATACAAATCGCGAACGAAGACCAGAATCTTCCTAGAGAGGAGATTTTAAATCTTGAATAAGGCGATAATGGTTACCAAAGGAAGGACGAAGTGGTTCAAACGCGATTTCTTCGTTGTTCACTCTGCCCCAAACTACCAAATGGTTCTACGGGACCTGTGAAGTGTAGACCTATCGCCTACTCATTTCTTTGGTACCAACAGTGTCTACTGGCGCATTGATTGTGGCGTCAGTTGTCTTCGAGAAGTCGATAATTGGCGACTAACTGGCCTCGTGTGCACGCAAGTGTGACGAGGATTTACGCACAGCCTCCCGATTCCAAATTTGGTGGCTGTTTCGGGTTACTTGGGGGTGGGTGTGCGTATTCTTTTAATAAACATACTGCCCAAAATCATCAGGCATTTCGACCACCATTAAACATTCAAGAGAAGCCCTACCCTCCAACACCCTGAAACCCCTTCACCGTAAACGCCCATGGTCTTGTGCAAAATTGTAAAAATTTTCATCCATGTTTACGTCAAAAAAGTGGGTTGAGGGGTGTAGTTCCAGTTACAATGAACAATGCATTCAATTGGTAAACTCGATACCAGCGGCAGGTTTAAAACTCTCAAATGTCTGTAGGGGGTTGAGGAATTTCTACGCGTTTGGCCTTACCCGAACAGGTATCGAAATGGTTTCCAGCGCGACAGATTCTAAACGATGATGTTGGGGGTTGGAAGGTATGCTAGGTCCCGGTGAGGAGTGACACGCAAACCGGAACCCCTTTAACTGGCTCCAAATTGCTTCGGTTACACACGCAAATGAGTTTCGCCTTAGAAGATAGGTTTTTCAGCAAAACCATCATGGCGTTGATACAGTTCTTGTCCGAATTGCCACATCGACAAATCTATCGGCCTCTAAGATGACACCCAACTCCTTGCAACATGTTTCATTTACTCCCAATCAGCTTTAATTCAATTGATAAAGTCCAAAAAAGCAGCCAGTTATTTAGTCATGATCTCATATAAGACGGGACGCCTCTTGCCTTGGCCGGCTGCCAGACGGCTGATGGGACAGGAGTGTCAGCCAGTCAGTCGGGGAGGGGGTTCGCATGCTGCTGTCACCATGCCGACATCATCCTCGTCGTTGTTCTTATCATCGTCATAGACACAACATAATCTCACAGCAGCTGAATCAGAGGAGTTAGGGTCGTCTTTTCAAAAATTTGCATTGCTAATACGAAAATAGATTAAAAAGAAGCCTTTAAGTCGAAAGAAATGCCAAGAATTGTTGAACTGTGATGCATGGCATAGGCCAATAGGCGGCTGTCATCTTGGTGCAGAATTTTCTAGAACCTTTAAATTCAGGCATCTTAAGCTGCTTTCGACATGTCCGTTTCGAGCACATTAATGTATTATTGGTTATATTATTGTCTTTTTTCTGGTGCATTTGGAGAGAAAGGTAACTCTCTTATTCCTTACTTACAGGATGCCTTTCACTCTCCCAACCCTTCGCAGACGCAGCAACTCAGCATCCCCACATCTCACACCATCCAACGAGATCCCACAGCAACATCCTCTCTTCTCCAACGCCATGGATCAGTGGGGTTGTTTACCGCAGTAAGAAGCCCAAAGCTCCACATGGATGAATTATAGTATCAGTCTTAACTCCATCAACCTCCAGAGTTATTCAATTGGTTTATCTCAAAGAAATGGGGGTTTAGATTTCGGCGGATAAGATATTATTAGTTTCAACCTATCCCGAATCTTAGTGGACACTTGGGAGTTTTTAATTTATCGATTTTCGGCCTCCTTGAAGGGTGGAAAAGTGTAACAGAAGTAAAAAAGTCCATTGTTTTTCGTTTATTTCAATGCTGAACATTTTTCGGTAAAGCCGCACTTCGTTACCTTGCTAGGAGGACGGCTGGCTTTGGTATAAATTTCTTTCAATTCACGAAAATCTGCGATCGAACTTTGTCCTACATACAGCCTGGTTTCCGGCACCCTCAGCAGTATTGTAACCCATGTTTAAGTGCATGCTATCGGCACAGTTTCCTTTTTAAAGATTACGATGGTGCACAACGTGGCCATCTTTGCTTGCTATCTTTCGATTTGTCGTTTTGACCGCTTGCTGGTCCATTAAGAGTGAGGTTACTGGATTTCTCTTGCTCACCCAACCCTTGGTAGCCCCAAAAACTCAGCATCCCCACACCCCCCATCTCACGTAAGCCCATAAGACCAGACAGCGACATGATTGATGTTGCTACCCTCACATAGTGTTCCAATATCCCCTTCTCTTTTTCGTAAGCGCACTAAGTCGATGAGCACACTTTTTCATAAGTCAAGGTCGCGCATCTCGACTTAGACAGTCGCTTTGGAGTGCGCTCGTGGTTATCTCGGCTCGAGGTCCGCATTTTTCCAGTTTGCAGATAACATCATCATCCTCTAGTTACTGAAAGTGCGGCAGTAGACGCTCACTTGGGCTGAGATGCTAATTAGTGGTGAATCTATCATATTGTTTCAAATGCAAATAAAAATGGTTCGAAACCGAACTGGGCAGAAAGGGCTTTTCTGATTGCGCGTAAACGGTCCCTCTTAGTCCGTTAGATAACATGCCAATTTAATTGCGGAAATGCTGGATCACCGATTACTTCCAGTTTTTAATTGCTGCGCCTCAAACCTGACGCACTGGAGTGGATCTCCGCGTGACCGATTCACTAATCACGATTGCGTCACGGAATCGCCGTATTAAGCGGCACGTCCTAGTTGCTTGCGGCCGTAGTGGGGGGGAATTTGTCCCCCAGGTTCCATGGAAATGTTCTTCGCCCAGTGGACCCAACTGCGCCCCGTTAGTCAACCTTCGCTGTGTGGCAGAATCGCGTCTTCTCTTTCGGTAAGGTTGCTTTCGTGTTTGGTATTTTGTTGTTGACCGAAACATTCATTCATGTCTCTTTTTCGAAAGAGAACAACAAAATTGCCGAATGGGTTCTGCAAATCGAAGAACTTTGTTATTAAACGCCCCAAAGAAACCAACATTTGGTAAATGTCTTTTTACTCTCTGTAGTCATTGTTTTATTTCGTCATTTATGTTCGTCATTATCATATTAATCGACCTTATGCAGACAGCTATAATGACCTTATATTGACATATTTTTAATCGCCTGTTGACTGCCAAGGATGCCGAAATTCTGCAACGACTAACTTGGCATTCGATTGGAGGTCCTTCTGCCGACGTCGACGAATACCTCGAAGTCATCGTAGTGCAGCGGAGCAAGAAGCCGAAGTCATTATGTGGCCTTTTTTAGATTGTAAAAAGAATGATAAATTACAGGCGAAGATAAAGGGGGATTCTGTAGACAGCGGTTGATGCGGGGGTGGGAGGTTCCATTAAATTTAAGCATCATCGAGATTCAATGATCCAATTATCCCAGATCACCAGTCTTAAATATGCACAAATGAGTCACATGACGGGAATGTGAAAGCTTTTCAAAAGGTTTTTTTAATGTGAAGATAATGATGTTCCATTGAACATGCGTGTTTAATTGACACTGTATATGTAGTTTAAGTAACCACCCCTATAGGCAGAAGGGGGCGTTCAATTTGATGGGATAACAATATCTGTTTGGAAAATTAAGAAATACAAGTTGGCGGTCATAATTTTTGTAGGGGAGCAGTAGAACCTGGAAATGATGAACGCCCGCATGATCAACGAACACAGTCGACAAGTGCCTGAACGCCCTGGCGGAAGACCACGAAATTGAGTTCGAGAGGCTATTCGGGAACGCCACCTGACGCAATCTCCTGTTTGGCTCACTATGGGTGCTGAACAAATTCAACCGTTTCCCCAGCGGTCACCCGGGGGTTCGGTGTATCGAAGGGCGGAACGGACCCCCATCCCCTTCATCGTTGCTCCGCTGATGAGCAAGAAGAGCTTTCTCGCGACCCTTCGACAGTAAAACAGCTTCTAAATCCTTCTTATTGTCCTCAGTGCAAACCTTGAATGATGCATTATACGAGTGACATGTTCGACTACAAAGACACTGATCTTCCATGGTAAAAAATATTTGTCGATGATTGTGTGTTAGATGATCTCCATTGACCAGGATCGATTGGATCCATCATTCATTTCGCCGTTTAAGCACCACTTCGTGATGCCACGCACTATGTGACAATGGAACCGGTTTTCGCATTCAAGTTACTTTGAATGATTTTATTGATCTGTTGATCGAACACAGTCGTCCGGGTCGTCTCCGCTAATCAAAAGGTAGACCATCCAGAGACGCATTCCCGCTAAACTAGAACATATTAACAAATCCAATTTACTTCTTTAAAAATGAGCCACACTACCTTGGACAATGCGTGGTTTGTTTTTATGGACAAAAACATCAAAGGAAGCTCGTCGGCACCCTGTTGGAGGTGAATATTTGTTCTGATGGAAATCCGATACGGTCTGCCACCTACCACTACGAATACTACTACTACTACTACTTCTCGAAACCATACACATAAACACGCAACCCCTTAAACTCCTAACCCCTCCAACTCGTAGCCCACGAACCAATAAACATCGATTCCGAGTAATTAGACATCAAAGCGTCGCTGGTGTGGTTTGCCGCCCACGTCAATCAATTGGGACACTGACTGCACTCCGGGTCAGGGGGTTTATATCGAAAGTAGCCAATCAGCGGCATTCAAATAGGCGGCTATAACAATATGGGAAATTGTGCGAAAAACAGGGAGTGAACTGATTTTATGATGATGACGCCTATGAAGATGATAATAATTTCCGGAATCAAAGTACCTGGGATCCTTCGACTACGCTAATGGCCGTAACCAGGCCCACTCTGCTGCCACTACACTCATAGCTGCATCTAAAACTACTTCTGCATCAGTTTGATAGCCTATTATTAGCAAAGATGAACTCGGTAAAGAGAGATCAAGGGGAACCGGTGATCCATCATGACGAAGATCGTCTTAGTCGGAGAAACGTTTAGAACTTAAGAATGCGCACAACCCATAATTGAGTCCGGTAAAAATTGTGCAGACATGATTCTAGAATAAATTACAGACGAGCTTCCGAATATTTAAAAAGCAATGCATTAGCGGTGTGTCGGTGAGATATATACATATATATATCAGTCAATCATCAACACTAAAAGTTCGGTTCACACGATATGTTTAGTTAATTTTTCACAATAATGCAAGTGAAAAAGAATTATTTAAAAAAAACGATGAGTTAAAAAGTAATACATTTAAGTCCATGAAAAATCACTGTGAACAATATACAGTAAGATAAATTTTACAGGCGTGGACAATGTTTGTTATGCCTCTTGAACAAGTGAAATAAGACACAGAGCAAGAGAAATTTACCAAAGACGGCATCTTCGTTATCAATCCAAAAAAACGATTGTTGAAAATAACGCCGATGGATTTTATATTTAACTAGAGGTTACATTTTTTAGTGAAGCGATTTTTGGAGCGTCAAAATCTGCTCTCAGACGGTAAGCGGTTGCTAAGTTGTAGAACACAGCGGTGAAAAAGAAACAAACGACATCTAAAAGAAACTTACTCAATCACAGTAGTTAAGTGTAAAGCGGAGAATTGAATGTAAAGGAAAATCATCATTTAAAAAATAAATGATGCATTACTATACAATAGTTGGGCATGCAACAAAAACGAAGAAACAAATAAATCCCAGCGGCAATTTGGCTGCCAAGCTTTCCAGACAAACTTCTTACGTTGGTTGTTGCGAAGGACACATTTCGAACTTATTATCCAAAGTTCAAATCATTACCGTCTACACTGCTCCAGTTCCTGCAACTACATTGGCATTTTTAAATTACTCGACAGGTGTTGGGCAGTATTGATTTTCCGCGGTGTGTCAATTAGTGAACACAGACAAGTTTCGTATTGGGGCCTGT
>JAPUBX010001987.1:0-12642 GCA_028672205.1 Proteocephalus fallax | reverse complement strand
CCTCATTATCTGCGCTGCGGATATTACGGAATTCCAGGTCGAACTGGGAAAGGAAATCGAGTTGTCGGATCTCGCGTTCGCTGTAGCGAGAAGTGAATCAACGGCTTGTGGTCCGTAAAAATTGGAATTCCGCCACCTTCCGCTTAGGTAAGCTGCCAATAATTCACGACCGAAGGTGATGTAGCGGCGTTCCGTTAGTGATAAAAACTTCGAAACAAACGTGGCTGAAGCATCTACCATCAAAGATTGTTTGGCATCAGGGCGCGGATGAATCAATAAGGTCGCGGCACCGAGACTAGCCTTCAACTTCTGGAAGGCTGCACTCTGTTCTGGTGACAGTCTTACCTGACCGTTTCCGCTGGAGGTCATGGGGGTTAACGGCGAGGCCATCTCGGAAAATTTGGCGATGAAACGGGGTTCACAACGAGCCCGTGTTTATCCAGGCGCCGAAGGACCACTTCTAAATGTCGCAGGTTCTCTTCTTCGTCTTTGCTTGCGATTAGAATGTGATCGATATAAGCACAATAGAAGTCGAAACCGCGAAAAATTGAGTCGATGAAGTGTGTAAGGTTTGGGAAGCGTTTCTGAGCCCAAACGGATTTCGAAAGAATTCGAATGATCCAAAGAGAGTGGATGTCCTCAAGGGCGATATGTATCTGGTGCTTTTTCGCCCGGACGAAATCTATTGTAGAGAAAATCTTCTTTCCATGTAGGAACGAGACACAGTCGCGAATGTGCGGCAGATGATATTGGTCAGGAACTGTGACTGCGTTCAGGGCGAAATAGTCGCCACAAGGACGCCAATCCCCGGGTGTGGTCTTCTTAACTATGTGGAGCGGGGATGACATCTTGCTATCAGACGGGCGTGCGATGCCAAGCTCCATCAATCGTACGAATTCCTTTTGTTGCATGTGTCTCTTAACTGGGTCGAGATGGCGATAACGCTCAAATGTGGCAGGGTCAGTGGTCTTTATATCGTGGACTATGTCGTGTGGTGGTTGTTGTCGTGTTCGGTTCAATTTATGGAGATCGGGAAATTAATAGAGAAGGGCTCTGTAGGGAGAGGGGATAGGAATGTGGGTGAGGTGGCGGATCAAGGTCATTGCTGTGTATCCATAAACTACCGCTCCTGTCGATTCGTTAACGAGTTTCCTTCGTCAGTGACGCCACGACGTGATGAAACTTGGTTTTCTCGGCGACAATTCCTTTCGCCGCAAACTGGGATTCCACGACCGAAAGCCATGCCTCTATATCGCTCTTCCACGTAGGTGGAATTTTAATAGAGACACCAAATACGTCGGGAGATTGCTCAATGAGTCGCTCATCAGAAGATTATCCGAAAACAAGTATGCTCGCCAATTTCGTGATTCGCCGTTTGACGATAACTTAACCCACTTAACCCTTTTTATAAAAACGCGTCTAAAAGGGTTATATAAGAGAACGCAAACCAATTATAGTCACGATCGTTTTCTTGATTTAATAATACAAAGCCGTGACGTTTAGTCGAAAATGGTGTTGTCGTGGGTCAAATTAGGTTCATGTCCGTTTAAAAAGGGGCGTTTAGGGTCACAAAAAAATTACTGGCAGTTATTGAGACAAGCTATCTAATTTTTGTGAAGATAACTTGGTCAATTCAAGAAATTCAATCAAAGAAATTACTTGGATTTTTATTATTATTTGAAATCCGATAGCCTACTTGATTTATAGACTTGTCTGGCAAATAACATTTGCGTATGTTTATTTTAATGCCTAAGAGAGTTTTTTTAAATCGCAGAACAATGTAAGAAAATTAAACGATGTTTTGATTTTAAAAGGGAGGAAAACGAAGATGATGATTCAGAAAACGGGGAGGACCATTGTGTGTTGGAGAAACGAAGAAGTAGAGACAAACGATGATTTTGATTAGAAGAGTGATGTTTAAGCAAATTAGAGGAAGGAAGATTTTAAGAGGAAGAAGACGATAAAAAATAACCTGGAAGAGATTGTGGAGAAAGGTAACGAAACTGAGCAAGAGAAATAACGGGAAGTAAACGGAGAAGAAAATGGTGCTATTAAAACAAATAAATTAAATAAAGATTAAAAAACAAATTTAGATGAGGAGGAAGAGAATGGAAGTTGGAGAAGCCAGAGATAAAAGAGGAGGACCAATCAAAAAGAACGTTGAGGAAAAGTAAAGAAAGGCGAAATTGAGAAAGAAAAACAATAAGAGCTGTTTTAGGCAATGCAGGATTTGCAGAATAAGGAAATCAATGAAGAGTATTTAAGAAGGCCAAGTTTGAGGAAGATTGTCAAGAATTAGATAAGAAAACGGCAAGTTAAAGGAAGAGGGATAAATAAAAGAAAGGTTGAAGGTAAGTAGAAAAATCCTTTTTCCTCATCATAAATATAACATCTCGAGATTAATTTTTTTTGACTGACTAACTCGGACAACGTTGTTGATGGTTAAATTAGTGTGGTAATTTGGCAACATCAATAAAGTGTGTTGAGTCTTCGCAAGAACATACAATAGTCGCTTTATACAAGATTTTCATAGTCGTTTTTATGTTAAGCTGAAAAACCTTAAACCGTTGAACGCAAAAGCTGATAAGCATTGTTTCCATGCTCCAGTTCGAGCGTGCAGACAGTGTTTTTAAAACAAAATCATAGAAAAAAGAATCGTAAATATTAAATAAGTAAACCAAAATATTATTTTTTTTCGAACAAATCAATGCTTGAATTCGGCAAACCATTCCTCATTGGTTTGGTCAACTATGCTCAGAATTATTAAAGTAGGTCTTCGAAAGCGTGATTCAAGGCCACGGCGTAGTGTTGGCACAACAACGCAATACAATGTTTGCGTTAAAGTGTGATTTTTAATGTTTGTTCAAATGCAATTGATAAATTTTGTGTAAGGGCGTCAATAGATGTTAAAAGAATGCCATAATGCATTTAAACTGAACTTTCTTCGAATTCACAAACACAATATTTGTTGTAAATGGTTTTAATAACGCACATCGGTAAATCCCTTAAGTGAATAAGTTATTGCGTTAACTCGCCACAATCTTGTTAGGAATATCGGCAATATCTGTTTTATCATTATGGACTAAAAAAACAACGGTATTTCCGAGAGCTGTTTAAAGCACTCCAATTTGACTGCACTGAAAAAAGAAAAATTCCTTTAATTTAAATTTTATGTTTTGTTCCCTCTCAATGTAATCTTTGTTCAGTAAGAAGATGGTCGGAGAGCAATTTGGAAAAACCTTTATCATAACACAACACTATTTTATAGTTTTAAATTGAATGTCAGTAACTAATATTGCGATAATAAAAATCAAAATGCGTTATAGTCTGCAATCTAAAGTTATCAAAACTTTAGTAATCTCTTTCGAATAATAAATATTAAATATGGAATGGTAGTGTAAGCAATTGGCTTTATTACAGTAGATAGAAAAACGGCAAAAGTGGCAGAAGATCGAATTGTAACAGAATCGTTTGGGCGAGGTCGAGGGGAATAAACAGTGGTGGGAAGCGTCGACTCTTGTTCAAGAGCAGGGGTAACGGGCATCGGTTCTGTTTCCGTAGCCGAAGTAGGAATGACTGATGGCTGGTTCCTTTTCCATATCTCGTCCTGAATTACTGACATTGAAATTGCCAGTTTTGAGACGACTTCGCACAGTCGGTCCAGCTTCCACGTGGTTTCGTCGTCGACCTTATTGACGGTCGAGAAAGGAGACGGTAGATGCTCATAAGTCGACATTCCAGATGAGAGGGCCATTCAAGGCATGATATTTTGGTTCGTCTGCTTGATTAGCTACACCATTTTCCTCACTATAAAAGAGAATTCAAACGGAGTAGCAAAGCTCACGATAGCGTGAACGACGATTTCTAAAGTCGGCGATTCAGTACGGTTCCATTAAAACAAAACACTTCAGCGAGATGAGAACTACGAAAGCTATTTGAAAGTATGTAAAAGCTTACTAAAATATGATCGTTTTCTTCTACACTCGATCGACCGCATGAGAAGAGCTGTTTTGCTCCTACAACTACTTTACTCTCGAATCGCAGCTCGTTTTTAAGTGACCCTTCCATCTTCTCTTTTCTAGTTTATCGGAATGTAAACCTCTTAGACCAATGCGTAGACTATAATTTGTAACGCTCACAAGAACGGCGGCATATCGCAATTCGGTGATTCCTTATTTGTCCCGATTTTTAGTTTCACCAGAGCATGTGTAACAGAAACTTAAAGAATATTTTCACATCTAATAGTTGTTATACTTTCTATTTTGACTGCTGAAAGTTTTGGTCCTCGTGACCATAATAAACTCACTACAATTATTATTATTATTGCTTCATTTAATGTGCGCTCAATTCTCCACCAGGTTGATTATTTTCACTTTGCTAACAACGGCTCTGTTTAAACCTGTCGTCGTGGGCTTTCTACAAGAAACCTTTCTTCGGGACATCAATCTAGATAACATATTCACGCCAGACAATTTCATATGCTAACTGATTCCAATCTTTCTGAACCAGCTGATTCGGCTCATACTACTTCATCTGTTCCAGACTAAAGCTCGCAAGCTCTACCTCGGCGCTCGGAGCGTCTGGGTTTGAAATCGCAGGTCGAACACCAAATGCTATCTAAGCTGCTGCACCCTAGCGGATGTTGTTGTTACTAACTTTAACCGTGTATTTTTTCATTGTGTTTTACTATGCTGAGTGTTGTTCCACTCACATAAGAATATTCTTGTCGACGTTGCTGCATTTGTTCTCATTCATTCGAGGTCTCGGTTGGCTGTGAATTATACGTTTATAATGACGATTTGTCTATTTTCTATAACGGGTTAATTCAAACCTCCGTATAATCCTATCACAGAGGTCAAACTGCTTAAACCTTAATCAAGGATTCCCAAAATGATCGCAATAAGATTTTGGCGATTTGATGCGCGGTATTGCAATCTTTTGAGTACCGTGTTAGCTTTTGTTTGTTTTGGTACTGGAAACGCGCATTAGAAACGACGACCTTATACTACTGCTACGACATTTATGCATTATCTTATATAAGCCATTTGTTGAACGACATTTATGCATAACTGTTCAATTCCGAATTTGCTAAGAATGTGTCAGGTAGGCTGGTTCGAGAGGCTGGTGCGGATAGTCAAGTCCTCTGCTAAGGATGTCTCGAACGGACACTCGGTTGATTACCCACGTAGAATTTGTCCATCGACTTAGGGTTTGATGGCATAGGTTATGGTTTGCGTAGAAGGCCCAGCTTTTACTGATACCGGCTTCCGCCCCAGAGTTAGTGTTGGCTGTAACCCAACCGCTAGTGTTCTCGGTTTATACGGTGTAATCTGCGTTTGAATTGTGAGCGTAATCGCACATTTTAATTAGCGATGCTTAAAGTTGACTCACCGATACCAAAGTATTGATAAGGCATCATTTGATTAATCAGCAGCGATCGAAATTGCAACCTTGCAAATAGTCAAAGCAAAGAATCATTGCACAATCACAAAACTGGTTGCGTGCGCCAATATTCTTTTTTTGGCATGGAACGTATGGGTAAAGGTGTGAAGAGGGTGGTGAAATTTGGATTTTGTTGGATCAATATTTCGAAATGGTCAGGTGTTTTCGTTGTTCTTTTTGTAAAACTTCCGATCACCCGTTCTAGTTTGCTTATGAATCAAATAGAAGCACTCTGGACGCCGATGCTACGTTTTCGCACACCCTCCTCTCTTCATTTGATGCCGAAGCGAAAGCCGTCGAGGGAGGTTTCTTTAATTTCTCCTCTTCCTTCAACACTATATCACGCTTCGACATTATTTCTCAACTATATGAAGATGGCGTTGAAGGATGGTTTATTAATTGGCTTCAAAACTATTTCTCTTACCGGCGTTAACACGTAAGAGTCGGAAACGAAGCCTTCTCTGCCTTGCTAAATAATTGCGGTATACTACATTGCGCAGTGCTATCTCCTTTCGTTTTTAATTATTTCACGTCTAGTCTTCAGTCCCCTAACGACGTCACACCAATAAAATACGCGGATGACTTTAATGTACTTCGATAAATGATTTGTCGTACAACCCATTTGCATCGCTGTGCGATTGCGAATTTTCTTAAAATGTGTCAGGTAAGCTGGTTTAAGGGGCCAATGCGGACGTTCCCGTCCTCTGCTAAGGATATTTTGATCGGTTGGGGACTCGGTTCCGGTATTTTCGTTGTTCTATTTGTAAAACTGCCGATGACCCGTTCCAGTTTGCTTATAAATCAAAAAGAAGCTTTCTGGACGCCGTGGCTACGTTTTTGAACACCCTCCACTCTTCACTTGATGCCGGAGCGAAAGCCGAAGAAATATTTTTCATTGACTTCACTCAAGCATGGTGCTGACGTGACTAGATCGGCCTTCAAATGGACCAATCAAGCGCGTTCGTCACTGGCGCCCGCACACACCATGCGAATCGGCCAAGTTTTTATGCCTCGAAGCTGCATTTCACAGACGAATAAATAAGAGCTATAAAAACACGTGGAATAAAAGACGGTCTGAATTGTCTGAACAAGCAATACCTGTTCATGACTCTGCACGCCCCTCCTGTAACTGGTTTAGCAACCCGACTTTCGTTTTGCCAATTATGATAATTGCGAAGAATCAGCGGTATCTACGCGACACATTGATCAGCTGCACTGGCCCATATCGATTATCAGCTGTTGGAAGTAGTCAACCATTAAAACGACGAACCGAGAGACGAGACGTTCAGCCCGCGGCTGAGAATACTGAGGCTCATTTACCGACGGGTCCATCCAGAACGCACTAGATTTAAAAGAGAGATTTTGTGCCGTGCAGAGCTTTGCTTCTCAGTTACGCCGGGAGCCTTGATATGTCATGCTTTCGAGTTAGGTTGCCAAACTTCGCAGATGCAGGCAACGTCTATTCGGGAGTCGTATTCCGAACCGACGGTGAAGCATTTGCTAGTGGTGTCCACAAACGATAAGACAGTGGATCGCCGTCGTTTAGTTTGGGTTTGTCGCTCTAGCCGCGGGGTGGTCTAGCAGAGCTTTGCTTCCCAGTTACGCCGTAATATGATTTGAGTTCATTTCACATGACATATCCTTTTTGGGTTTGGTACAGGTGACGTCCCCAAAGCAACATGCATTTGCTTGGACACATGCATCCCGCAAGTCGGCAGCACGGATCTGTTCGTTAGTGTGTGAACCGCCTTTATCATGAAGATTTCCACCGTCTATCGCTAGTTCACTGACAAATCTACTTCAAAACTACGCACATCACGTTCAATTAGAAATCAAAAGACGACACTGTGACTGATTGCTCGAAATTTCCTTTGATCTAAGCTATTCGATCGTCATGATTACTCTGACACGTGATTGTGGCTGAAAGGTGTGCTCGAGAGAAACCGATTTATTCTGAAACCCACTCTGTCGCGAATATATCACTAGAACCAGTAAGATACGGCTGTACAGACACCAGACCCAAACTGACTTTATTTCTAATTGATTAGACTCCAAAATACGTTTGCAGCTCTCACTGTGGTGGAAGCTACGAAGTGTATTTATCCTCTTCAAAGATGAATTGCGCGCAATTGATGGCAGCGGTTCTGCAACGTTCAAGACCAGTCAGAATCAAAGACTTAAAAAGTTCATAGCGTTGTCTCGTGACCATACTTGTTTTTGAACTATTGCACGTCTAACCTTCGGTTCCTTTGTAGCGTTGCAGTTATAAAATACGCAGACGACAAAATTGAAAGTCAACAGCTCAAGCAGGCCGTCAATGCGGCAATCGAGTTGTCTTCATAGAATTGCCTTCTTCTTAACGCATCAAAATGCATCTCTACGATATTTTTCTTGAGAGCAGATGGTGACACGTTGGGTATCGCTTCACAAAATAATTTCACCCCCAGTTTAAGATCAAAATACCTTTGCGTCGAATTTTTCGTAAAAGTTATTAAACTGATGCAGTTTTCTGTTAATGCCGCCGCCCCTGTTTCTTATTTCGCGGTAAAACGTTGCTGAGATACCGAAAACCGAACCCTACCACCCTCGCAGGTGGCGCGTATAAAGCTGCAAATGCATGCGCTTCTAACTTCTATATTTTTTTTACAATTTGCATGCACCGACGTCTGCTGCAGTTTGGTACATGACGAAGTAGTAGAAGTAGTAGTAGTAGTTGTAGTAGTAGTCGTAGTCGTAGTAGTAGTAGTAGTAGTAGAAGAAGTAGTAGTAGTAGTGGAAGTGGAAGTAGTCAAAGATGTAGAAGTAGTAGTAGTCGTAGTCGTCGTTGTCGTCGTAGTAGTAGAAGTAGTAGTAGTAGTAGTAGTAGTAGTAGTAGTAGTAGTAGTAGTAGTATAAGAAGTAGTAGTAAACGCGCGTTATGGAAAAGGCTTTTTAATGGCCGCCATTACGCGTTTGCTTACTCTGTACACTTCAACGGTTTAATTTGCCGATCTTGCAAATTTACCTTGTTTTTATTTCGTTCATTATTGTTCAACTATTTTAGACCTGCTATGTACAATCGACATTTCTTATATCATTTTTGTCTGATGTAACATTTAATGCTTAAAGTTCTAGTCCTCGTGACCTTAATAAAGCGAAAACAATTATCATTATAAATAATCGTAGTAGTCGTAGTCGTATGCATAGTCAAAGTCGTAGTATAAGTAGTAAAAATAGTAAAAGTGTTAGTAGTCGTTGTCGTAGCATAAGTTGTCGAATAAGTATAAATAAAAGTAGTTGTAGTCGTTGTAGTAGTAGTCGTTGTATTAGTAAAAGTAGGAGAAGTAGTAAGAGAAGTAGTAGTAGAAGTTGTAGTTAAAGTAGAAGTAGGAGTAGAAGTAGAAGTAGAAGTAGAAGCCGTAGTAGTCGTAGGCGTAGGCGTAGTCGTAGAAGTATTAGTAGAAGGAGAAGTCGTAGTCGTAGTATTAGTAGAAGTAGAAGTAGTAGAAGTAGTAGTAAAATTAGTAGTAGTAATTGTAGTTGTAGTTAAAGTCGTAGTCGTAGAAGTAGTCTTTGTCGTAGTCGTAGTATAAGAAGTAGTGGTCGTAGAAGTTGTAGTATAGTAGTAGAATTAGAAGTAGTATTCGTTGAAGTAATAGTCGGTGTATAAGTAGAAGTAGTAGTTGAAGAAGTTTAAGAAGTAGTAGAAGAAGTAGAAAAATAAGTAGTTGTATAAGTAGAAGTAGTAGTAGTAGTAGTCGTAGAAGTAGTAGTAGAAGAAGTAGTAGAAGTAGTAGAAGAAGTCGATTTCGTTGTCGTCGTCGTCGTAGTTGTTGTAGATGTAATAGTTGTTGAACTAGAAGAAGTAGACGTAGTAGGAGTCGTAGATGTAGTATAAGTAGTAGTAGGAGTTTTAGATGTAGAAGTAGTCGAATTAGTAGTAGTAACAGTAGTAGAAGTATTAGTAGTTGAAGTAGAAGAAGAAGTCATTGTCGTGGTCGAAGTCGTCGTAGTAGTAGTAGAAGTAGTAGTAGTAGTAGTAGTAGTAGTAGTAGTATAAAGAGTAGTAGTAGAAGTAGTAGTAGAAGTAGTAGAAGAAGTAGTAGAAGAATTCGTATTCCTTGTCGTCGTCGTAGTCGTAGTTGTTGAAGTAGTAAGAATTGGTGAAGTAGAAGAAGAAGAAGTAGTCGTAGTTTAAGTCGTTGTAGTAGCAGTAGTCGTAGATTAAGAAGTAGTAGTTCTCGTCGACCGCTCACGATCCGCGGCATCGCAACGATCTGTTGAGTTTGCGCCAATTGAATAACACACTCGAGCTTTTGCCAGTGGTTGCTTGATCAAAATTGCAATACTGCATCAGGAAATTGTCGATAGACCGATGCAACCCGGTATATGTAGATGGTTTGAACATGATATAGCCGCCTTCAGGGTCTTGAGAAATATCTTTGGTAAGCGATTGGACTGAGAATGTCTGAAAGCCGTGAGCCAATTTCTGCATGTGAGACCTTTGACTCAATTGTCGGCGATAGAATGTGTACCATTATCCGTAACCAAAACGAGCGGAATGCCTCCATGGCTGAATAATTTCCAAAACACCGATTTCGTGAAGTCAGCATTAGCACTGGTCGTAAGATATTCTTCAAACCAACTTGAAAAGTAATCAATCACGACAAAAGCATTGTACCACTACATAAATCTCCTCTTGTGTTCACCTGAACACTCTACCGTCTTCATCATCTGCCTCCTATTCATTGTCGTCCGATTTGTGGGGAAAATAGGGTTTCGGGCAAGAACACTGTTTTTTTCTCGAAATCACGAAATCAGAGGTAAAATGTACAAATATAAAAATAAGTACAAAAAATCGTAAAGTGTACCAATGTGACTATAAACTAAAAATAGGAGACAATTATCGGGACTGTGATCGGTTTGTTGAATTAACAGTAACGCCTCTGTTGGAGCTGGATACTTTTTCTTCGGGAACATGATATTTCTTCAACGAATTCTATCGAGACAAACCCATCGTTATTAACCATTCCCTATGATGCCACTTTACGTTGCACGTTCATCTGCGCTTCTTGTCTTGGCATTTCTACGTTGACTACTTTTGGGAATAGTATTCTACCCGGCTAAGTCTGGGTACGCTTTAATACCCACCACTCCTAACTCAAACTATGGCGCATAACTTCATGAAGGATACATTTATTTAAAAAAATTAATTCAGTTGACCGCAATCTGCAATTTCAACTTTGACAGAGGTTTTTCCATTCTGGGAACCCTTGGCCTCCATGGTTTTAATGATATTCTCGCCTTCAACAACTTCACCAAAAACAACATGTTTTCCATCGAGCCAACTTGTCGCAGCCAATGTTAAAAAAAATTGGGAGCCATTTGTGTTTCGGCCAGCATTTGCCATAGATAGCATGTAAGGCTTCGTGTGGTTCCAAAGAAAGTTTTCGTCAGCGAATTTTTCGCCGTAAATGCTCTTTTCACCTGTGCCATTGTGATTGGTAAAATCACCGCCTTGGCACATAAACCCAGGGATTATCCGGTGGAAACTCGACCCCTTGTATCCGAATCCTTTCTCGCCGGTACAGAGTGCCCGGAAGTTTTCGGAAGTCTTCGGCACATTTTCGTACAACTACAAGATTTCGAATGAGTTACAATTCAATACCTTGAAAACAATACGACCAGCGGGACGTCCACCAATAGTGATCTCAAAGAAAGTTTGGATTGGCATGACGCACACAATAATGAACGCAGGAAGAATGAAAACAGATGTATTAAAACAAAAGGCAACGATAAAATAAATATACCGATTAAAACAACATGGTCTATTGTATGTAAATGCATATTCATTTCGAAATGTTCTTTTTGTTTGGAAATTATTTTGAAGTAAAATGTTTTTTTTATTAAATTTAAATATTTATGAGCTCTAATTATGTTTTTCTAACAACACTTAATTAAATGTTTAACTTACATCAATATTATTATAATCAAGTAAGCAAGTTTAACAATAACTTAAAGTGGGTTGTGTTAAAAACTCGAAAAATCTACGCTATAAACACGATCAGAGGTATAATTGTGGCATTTTTTATTGGTCTCGAATAACTCTGGCCATTTGTCCGAACTCAAAAACCGGACCTTGCGAAAAGGGGCTTGAACTACTCTAGGAAAGAAGAATAAATTATCCTAGAACTGTTGGAACGGCGTCGATTAAACTAGGCTACCACATCATACGACCACCTTCTATTAGAATTTTGTATTTGCGACGGACCACCGGAATTTGGAAAGACGCATAGAGTTTTCGGGAGATTTACAACAATTTGGAAGCCTCTCTTTATCCTGTCAGAATCTGTGGTAAACCAAAAGAATTTTGGATCAAGGGATGTAAGCTGGGAGTACACTACCGACTCAATTGCTGTTACTACTTCCATGGCCAACTTTTAGATAGCGAAAACGCGAGAGCAGCTCGTCTGGTCGTCAATTACGTGAATGTTTAGGCATGCGAATGTGTAGTAGTTCGTTTGCGCTATGCCGCCAAGCAGATTTGACTTGAACGCGAATTCTCGTTCTATGAAACGGTTTTTGTTACATATACTCTTTCTGAATTAAATATCCCTTGGACATGTATTTCGCAAGCGATATTTATCGGGGGCGCTTAATAGCATAATGCACGACCGGTTTATTGGCGAGCATTCTATAATTCGAACAGAGAATATTCATATCTACGACGATCAACGTCTTTTTCGAACATATTCTTTTGATGTAACCAGTTATTGACGTTTTCTACCAAACCTGTGTGTTGACCCTACCATGAAGAGATCGTTGTCCACTTAAATATATTTTAATCACAAATCTGTGACCGAAAAAAGAATGATATTTTACTTTCAAATTATAGATACAATCTTTACTTTGTTGTATGGTCCTGTGTCAGCCCGTCCGCTAGCCATGCAACGACACATACGACTCGTATCGTTTGACACAAACACGAGGTTATATGACTCCCTTCCTCTTTCTCATGGAAAATGTCTGCTTAAATTACCATACTGCTAAAATGTTGGAAGCCATTTTCTCTTCGATCGTTAATTGTTCTCAACAGTTTAAACAGTTTGTTTTTGTCTTTATTACCAAGTGTTCGGGGTATGGTTTTTGCTGTAAAACAATTCATCGTTCGAACTTCCTATCACACAACATGTAACTGCTATCAATTTTATGACCTAAAAC